>CAUYQG010124593.1:0-19656 GCA_963574415.1 Tarsius wallacei | reverse complement strand
AGACCTCATCTCTACAATAAATCAAAAAATTAGCCGGGTGTGGTAGCGCGCGCCTGTAGTTCCAGCTACTTGGAAGGCTGAGGCGGAAGGATCGCCGGAGCCCAGCAGGTCGAGGCTGCGGTGGCCGGGAGCGGCCGCTGCACTCTAGTCTGGGTGACAGAGTGAGACTCCAACTCAAAAAAAAAAAAAAAGTTGTTTTATTTTGTTTGCAAAAAAGAAAAATAACCAGATAGGTGGCGTGTCGTGGCGTATGCCTGCAGTCCCAAGTAGTTGGGAAGCGGAGGCAGGAGGATCACTGGAGCCCAGGATCACTGGAGGCCAGCCTGGCAACACAGAAAGACCTTGACTTGAAGACGAGCAAGAGGTAGAGAAAGAAGAAGAAGTGAAGGAGGAGGAGGAAGAAGAGGAAGAAGAGGAAAAGGAGGAGGATGGGGAGGGGGAAGAAAGAAGAGGAAGAGGCAAAAGAGAAGCACCAGCAGCAAGGGTGGAGACAAAACAGCTTATTGAGAAAGGCACAGCTCTAATGTCCGTCCTAACAGAGCAACTCCCTTCTGGATGTCCTCATTCCACCACTTACACGGAGTACCTACCTGCCTGTCTCTGCCTTTCATTTCTGTTTTGTTTCGTTTTTTTGTTGTGTTGGAGTCTCTCTCCATCACCCAGGCTGGAGTGCAATGGCACACGCACAGCCACCCCAGCGTCGACCTGCTGGGCTCCGGTGATCCTTCCGGAACTACAGGCGCATGCTACCACACCCGGCTGATTTTTTTTTTGCTTTTGAAAACAGGATTTATGGAGAGGATAGAAAAGCTCTCATGGTGGGAGAGGACCTGAAGGGGTTGCCCTAATTTTTGATTTATTGTAGAGACGAGGTCTCACCAAGTCACCCCGACTGGTCTCGAACCTGCGTGCAATCCACTCACCTCGGCCTCCCAAAGTGCTGGGATTACAGTCTGAGCCACCGAGCCCAGCCGGCCTTTTGTTTTAATTGCTGTATTTTTATTCTTTAGAACATTTATTGTTGTGGTTTCCTTTTTCTATAACCCCCAGGATGAATTTTCCAATGGGGTCTTCCTTCCTAAACTGTGTTCATCTTTCCCACAGCTTTGGATGAGCCTAATATGGGCAGGTTTTGTTGAAAAAACAAGATAAGGACAATATAGGCATCATACCAGCAAGAGTAAAAGAGCTTTCTGTCCTAACATTTCTCCTTGAAGACTGTTTTTTATTTGAGAGAGAGAGTTGGGGTTTTTGTTTTTGTTGTTATTGTTGTTTTCATGCACGAAGCTATTTATTACTGGCCTATGTGCTTTCTCACCATTGCAGTTTCAACCACTACAACATACAAATTACAAAAGTTGGCCAAAATGAAGCTCAGCATATGTGCGTGAAATGAGGGTCTTTATGTATTTTATTGTATTTAACTAGTTGGTTAGTGATTCAGTAGCATAATGTAGTCATTCAACCACCAGGAGTGTATGCAACCTTAGAGAAGTGATTTCATATCTATGTCTCATATATCCCATCAATAAAATCAGTTATATCACGCAAAATACTTACTCTGTAGACCTTTGCGAGGAAAAATAGGAAGACAATATATATTTTAAGAAAAAGAACAAGTTGTTTTCATCTTACGAATGGGATCTATTCCAAAAGTTCATTGACAAGTCAGTTGTGAGAAACTTGGAACACGTTTTCCCAGAGAAACAAGATGACAACTTGTGGTTGGCTTTGCAGGCCTCCCATGGGAGTTTGAGTCGCCCACATGCAGGTAGACTGCATTGCTGGTGGTGTCCTGGATCACAATCTAGGTACACATGATATTCATGGGAATGCACATCTGTGCTACAGTGGGGGTGATTAGGAATCCTCTGTCCCTGGAATGTAAATCGATGGTAAAAGGCAGAAAGACAACTTTAGTATTTTATCCTTCTATGCCGTTTAAATTTTTGTCGCAAGCAAGAATGACTTTTTTTTTCCATTTTGTTAATGTGACAAATTATACCTAACATAAAACTCACTATATCAACCTTTTTTTTTTTTACTCAGAGTCTCACTCTGTCACCCAAGCTGGAGTGCAGTGCCACGATCATGGCTCACCGCATCATTAAACTCCTGGGCTCAGGAGATCCTTCTGCTTCAGCCTTCCCGAGTAGCTGAGACTACAGGTGCACTGGTACCACCATGCCTGTCGAGTTCTCACTATGTTACCTAAGCTGGTCTCGAACTCCTGGACTCAAGTGATCCTCCTGTTTCAGTCTCCCAAAGTGCTGAGATTACAGGCGGGAGTAAGCCACTGCACCCGACACCTCTTAACTGTTTAAGTGTACAGTTCAGTACATTCACACTTCAGTACAACCATCACCACCACCCACCTTCAGAGCTTTTCACATTTTCCCAAGCTGAAATTCCATGCTCATTAAGCAAGAACTCCCCATTTTCCTCTCTCCCAAGAAGAATGGCACTTACAATTTAAAAACAACATAAAGAAACTCTTTTCACACAAAACATCCATACCAAACTTACTAGTAACAGTGCTATTTTTAGAAGTGAAGAAATAATCAGTCTGTTTCTGAAACAGGAAATTCCAAAATATAATATCAAATTGCGTATTCATCCGTGTATCACTAATGTATGCAATTTATTAATCATCTTGGTTACAGTCCTTTCCGCCTCTAATTGTCCTGTCTTCCCATCATTGTTGCATCCATACGCTGAGACTTGGAGTTCACCACAAAATGGAAGAATTGGCATGCTAATCAATCTAAATACTTCTCTTACTCTTCCAAGGTCTTTTTCTTCCTCCGTCTTTCCAGCTTAAACACCACCAATGAGTCCGTTGAGAGGATAACACGATTTTCTTTACACAAATTTGTGTGAACTTTCTCCAAAAAGTGGACCCGCATATGACACATACTACGCGTGTTCAGGTGTCACATAGGATTGGAGAACAAGCCAGAAGCAGGAGTAGGCAAGTTGAGTGGGTGTGAGGTGATGGCAAGAGCCCTGCCAAGGGCATTTGGTACACAGATCTGGGAGCAGCAATGCTCCTGGATAGGAGGTGGAAAGACCCCAGGAGGATGATTAATAAATTGTGTACAGCCGGGCTCGGTGGCTCAGCCTGTAATCCTGCGCTTTGGGAGGATGAGGTGAGTGGATTGCCTGAGCCCGCGGGTTTGAGACTCGCCTGGGCAACTTGGCGAGACCTCATCTCTACAATAAATCAAAAAATTAACCGGGCGTGGTGGCATGTGTCTGTAGTTCCAGCTACTTGGAAGGCTGAGGCAGAAGAATCACCAGAGCCCAGCAGGTCGAGGCTGCGGTGGCCGGGAGTGGCCACTGCACTCCAGTCTGGGTGACAGAGTGAGACTCCAACTCAAAAAAATAATAATAATGATAATAATAAATTGTGTACATTAATCCAACAGACCCTGCAAAATCTGCTTGTTAGTTTGACTTCACAACATGACTTTATTATCAAATTATATCCATCAATAAATGATTAAGTGCCAGGCACGGTGGCTCACACCTGTAATCCCAGCACTTTGGGAGGCAGAGGCCAGAGAATCGCCTGAGCCCAGGGATTCAAAACCAGCCCAGGCAACTTGGTGAGACCTCCTCTCTTCAATAAATCAAAAAATTAGCCAGATGTGCCTGTAGTTCCAGCTACTTGAAAGACTGAAATGGAAAGATCACCTGAGCCCAGCAGGTCCAGGCTACGGTAGCCATAATCATGCTATTGCACTCCAGCCTAAGAGACAGAGGCTCAGACTCAAAAATAACTAAATAAACAAATGATTAAGTATTTTTATAACTTCAAACTTCGTCCCAAAAAGTCTTCAGAGATGAAATTATTTCTAAACTTACAAACTGAGAAACAGCCTAATGCATGAGACCCCTGGGCCTAAGTGGCCTCATTGTAGAAAGCCTTGTCTAGGATGTCATAATTTCTGATCTGTTTACAGTAATGAAACATTAAGATTAATCTGCCAAATTTGGTAGTGGTTCAACTCTTTTTTTTCCTTGCACACAGTGGTGGTCCACCCCAAACCTGTTCCTCCTCTAACTTTTTTTTTGAGTCAGAGTCTCACTCTGTCACCCAGGCTGGAGTGCAGTAGCACGCTCACAGCCACAACAGCCTCAACCTGCTGGGCTCAGACGATCCTTCCACCTCAGTCTTCCAAGTAGCTGGATCTACAGGCATGGGCCACCAGGCTCAGCTAATTTTTTTATTTATTGTTGAGACGAGATCTTGCTATGTTGCCTAGGCTGGTCTCGAACCCATGGGCTCAGGCAATCTTCTCGCCTCAGTCTCCCAAAGTGCCAGGATTACAGGTGTGAGCCACTGCACCCAGCTTCCTCTAACGTGAATGAGGTTGTTTCTTCATGAATGCATGCCTATTCAACACCAATGATGAAAGAAACCCCTGGTCCCAGGATAAGAGAGAAATCTCACAGGGCTGGGTTCATGACTTGGATGAACAACAACATCAAAGGTGGTGACAGAAATTTAAGGAACAGGCTGAACATGGTGGCTCGCACCTGTAATCTCAGTACTTTGGGAGGCCTGGCAGTGAGGATTACTTAAGGCTAGGAGTTCAAGACCTGCCTGGGCAACATACTGAGACCCTGCTTTTTAAATGAAAAGATTAGCCGGGCATAGTGGCACATGCCTGGAGTCCCAGCTACTTGGGAGCCTGAGATGATCACTTGAACCCAGGAGTTTGAGGCTGCAGTGAGCTATGATCGCACTGCTGCACTGCATTCCAGCCTGAACAACAGAGCAAGACTTTATCTCTAAAAAAGAAATAAAAAGAAACCCGATGAGCAATAAATGGAGGGACACATCTTGCAAACTTTTGTCTTGAGTGTCTAGAACTTAGATTCACCACCAGGTTTTAAGGACTTGTTTTCATTCAAGATAGATCCAACAAATATGTATGAAGCATACCCACATGCCCCACGCCCCATGCTGGGATCCACTGACACAAAGGCTAGTTAGACCTCAAATCTCCACATTCCACCACCTTAAGAAACTCATGTTCCAAGTTTGTTCCTTTCTTCCACGTGGCTAAAAAAGAATAATATACACTCCATCAATTCTTACTGAGTTGACTGAAAGGTTGGTAACTTGAGGTCTATGAAAGCAGTTCAATAAGTGCCAGTCAGTCCTTTTCAGCTCTCACTAGCTTTTCATTCCTATTCCTATTGAATGACACGAGCCTGAAATGTAGTTTTCCGGAGACTATTGAATAGTCTATTCTATTAGTCTTCAGAACGGTTTTACTGGTCATCTACTAGGAACCAGGTACTTTTAGCTCTGTTAATAACCATTCCTATAATGTCAAAGGCATGTATTTTTAGTCAAAGTCAGAGATTATTTTTATTTTTTATTTTTTTATACTCAAGGGACTCGTGTGCAGGTTTGTTATACAGGTATATTGCATGTTGGTGAGACTTGGGCTTCTACTGAGCCCATCACTCAGATGATGGGCAGGGTACCCAAAGGGTGGTTTTTCAACACTTATCCCTCTCCCTCCCTTCCCTATTTAGGAGTTTCCAATGTCTGCTGTTTCCATCTTTATGCCAGTGTGTACCTAATGTTTATCTCCCACTTCGACATCTGCTACTGTGATGATAGGAGTGGTGAGAGTGGTCATCCGTGTCTTGTTCCATTTTTTAAGGAGAATGCTTCCATCTTCTGCCTGTTAAGTTTAATGTTAGCTGTGGATTCATCATAGATAGTTCTTACTAATTTGAAGTATGTTCCTTGGATGCCTAGTTGATTGAGGGTTTTGGGGGTTTTTTTTGAGTTGGAGTCTCACTCTGTCGCCCAGACTGGAGTGCAGTGGCACGCTCCCGGCTACCTCAGCCTCGACCTGCTGGGCTGCAGCGATCCTTCCGCCTCAGCCTTCCAAGTAGCTGGAACTACAGGCGCGCGCTACCACGCCCGGCTAATTTTTCAATTTATTTTAGAGATGAGGTCTCGCCAAGTTGCCCAGGCGGGTCTTGAGCCCGCGGGCTCAGGCAATCCACTCACCTCAGCCTCCCAAAGTGCTGGGATTACAGGCTGAGCCACCGAGCCCGGCTGATTGAGGGTTTTTTAAAAATCATGAAGTGATGTTGGATTTTATCAAAAGATTTTTCTGCATCTATTGAGATAGTCATGTGGTTCTTGTATTTACTTCTGTTTATGTGGTGGATTATGCTTATTAATTTGCATATGTTGAACCAGCCCTGTATCCTGGGAATAAAGCCAATCTGATTACAATGAATAATCTCTTTGATGTGCTGCTAGATGCAGTTTACTAATATTTTGTTGAGGATTTTTGCATCTGTGTTCACCAGGGATACTGGCATATAGTTTTCGTTCTTTATTTTGTCGTTGCCATCTTTTGGTATCAATATGATAGTGGTTTTATAGAATGAGTTAGGGAGGAGTCCTTCCTTCTCGACTGCTTGGAATAATTTCAGTAGGATTGATACCAACTCTTCCCTGTATATCTGGTAGAAGTCACCTGTGAATTCATCTGATCCATGGTTTTTTTTTTTTTAATAGGTAGGCTTTTTATTTCTTATTTTATTTTGTGGCTTGATATTGGTCTGTTCAGGGTTTCAATTTTGAGAGCCTCTGTGCTTTCAGGAATTTACCCATTTATCTTGATTTTCTAGCTTACTTGTATTCAGATTTTTATAATAATCTCATAATTTTTTGTATTTCATCAGTAACAGTCATAAAGTCATCTTTTTTCATTTCTGATTGTGTATATTTAAATTCTCTCTCTCTCTCTCTCTCTTTTTGTTAATATGGCCAGGAGTCTGTTGATCTCATTTATCCTTTCAAAGAATAATTTTTTCAACACATTGATCCTTTATATTTTTTTTCTGGGGAGGTCTCTATTTAGTTCCTACTTGACTTTGGGTTTTTTGTTTTTTTTTTGTTTGGTTTGGTTTTGGTTTTGGTTTTTGGGGCATCCTCTAGCTTTGGGTTTAGTTTTTCTTGTTTGTCCAGTTTACTTACTTGAGACATTAGGTTGTTTATTTGAGATCTTTTTATTTTCTTGATGTGGACTTGCAATGCTATAAACTTCTCTCAGCATTGCTTTTGTGGCATCACAGAGGTTTTGATATGTTGTGTCTTTATTTTCATTTATCTCAATAATTTTTTTTATTTCTGTCTTGATTTTGTTATTTACTCCTACATTTTTCAGGTGTAAGTTGTTTAATTTCCATGTATTTGTGTGTTTTTGAAGTTTCCTCTTGGTGTTGATGTGTACCTTTATACCACTGTTGTCAGAGAAAATACTTGGTATGATTTCAACTTTTAAACATTTATTATTTATTCAAGCTTGATTTATGAATGAGTATGTGGTCGATCTTAGTGTATGTTCTTTGCGTAGATGAGAAGAATGTTATCCCATACCTCTCAAAGACTTTGTTCATTTTTAAAAATTCTTTTTTTCTTGATTTTTGTCTGAGTCGGTTAATTTGAATGTTTGGTTTTTAATCTCTGAAATTATTTCTTCTGCCTGGTCCAATCTGTTATTCAGGCTTGCGACTATATTTTGAAATTCCTAAGGTTAATTCTTCACTTGCAGATCTTCTGTTTGGTTCTCTCTTAGAATGACCGTGTCACCTTTTAATTCTTGAACTGTTTCCATGGTCTTGTTTGATTTGAGTATCCAATCTCTCTGATCTCATTGAGTTTCTTTGAGAACATTCTGTATTGTATATCTGTCATCAGGGACAGATCATTCTGGTTAGGATCCTTTGCTTGGGAGCTGGCAGGATCCTCTGTAGGTGTCAAAACACCCTGGCTTTTGGTGCTGCCAGTGTTCTGCTAATGCCTTCTCATCTGTGGGAGCACATTCTTCTCTTTTATTTTTATTAAGACATTTTGCTATCATTTGGAAGGGACTTTTTAAGATTTTCTTTTTTTATGGCTTATGTCTGTGGTGTATATTGCATGCATTGACGATCGGCTTGGTGTATTGTCCTTTCCCCCCATTCTCTCCCTAACCCACAAGCAGCAGGGGCAGAGGCAGTGGTGGAGGTGATTTGGGGGTGCCTAATAGTGACCTCTAGAGGTCATGTCCTCAGGGGAGTGCTGAGCCACAGCTGCAGTATTTAAATAGAGTAGGGTGGCTGTGCGGCACCAGGGGTTCTTGCCTGGTTGGGAACCATGGGTATGGGTGTCTGTGGCATTGGTCCTATGGGCACACAGAAGCAACCCATCTCTCGACTCCCTTCCTGACCTGTGGGTGGCAGGGATGGAGAAAGCGATGCTGGCCAGTAGCCATAGAGATGTCCTCCCTCTCTGTTCCCTCTCTGGCCTGCATGTGGGAGGGGCAGAGTCAGTGGTGGCAGGAGCTGGAAAGATCCCAGCAACATATTGCCGCAGTTTCAGATGAGGGTAGGGAGGCTGCTGTCTGCCTGAATAGAAGCCTTGGGGGCAGGGTTCTGTGGCACCCGTCCTGGATGCCCAGTCTCTCCCTATCTCTCTTCTCTCTCTCTCTCTCTCTCTCTCTCTCTCTCTAAGTCGTGGGCAACAGGGGCTTTTCCTGGCTGGGACTCATGGAGATGTCCTTTCTCTGGCTCATGTGTGGGTGAGGCAGAGACAGGGTGGTGGCTGGGGAAGAGCCTAGAGCTTGGCAGCACTCTGTTGAACTATTCCTGTGGGGGTGGAGCAGCTTCTCTCCACCTGGTCAGAAGCAAGGATGGGGGTCTATGACATTGAACCCTTAGATGCAGTGACCTGCCCCATGTCTCTACTCCCTCTCTAAGCAAGGGCCCCTTCTGACTGACAGAGGTGCTGTGTCATCCTGTTCCTTCTCTGGCCTGCATGTTGCAGGAACAAAGACAGTGGTGGTGGGGGTCATGGGAGGTCTATTCACTGCCTCTGCAAGCTGGAAGCCTCCAGGCAAGCCGCAGCTGCAGCCTTCAGTTGGGCTAGGGGTGGGTGTGGTGGGGATCTGCTTCTGAAACAGAAGGAGTGCCCTTAGTAGGAGCAGCAGAATAGCTGCAGTATCTGTCCTGGGGGATGTGAGGGGGAAGGTCCTTCTTTGGTGGGAAGGTGGCTGCAGGCACCAGTTCTCTCAAAGACAAGATTCAGGTGGCTTCCTGAATTTGGCTGGAGTGAGAAGGGCCAAGGAGGCTCTCATATGACTAGTGTTGTTGTGGTTCATGGGAGATGTACGAAACTCTGGAGGATTCTCTCAGACCCGCATTCCTTCCCTTCGTGGGGAATCCTCTCCTGGTTCTGCATTAGGGCCAGGTCTGTAGTTGGCTGGGCTTGCTCTCCTTCAGTTCCAGTAGACCCTTTTCTAACAAACTTCTATATAGTCTTGCAGACTGTCTCCTGAAGAGCTAACATCTACTCACTATTTCATAACCTCTCCATGAGAGAGGCATTCACTAGTTGCTTCCAGTTACCCATTTTGGATCAAAATCAATAAACCATTCTTGAAGAAAATCCGCAGAGTAAAATTTTCTTTATTTATTATTCATAATTTATTTCTCTTTGTTCTATTATCACATAACTGTTATCTACGGATCACTGGCTTTAATGTTTTAGTGTTAAGTTTCTTGTGCCAGCTAAAGTCAACAGCAGTAACAAAGATTTCAAAGGTGAGAAAACATTCAGGTAAGTGAATTGCCTAATAAACATAGTTGATGCTTGGTTTATTCATTTGTTCACTTATCCATTTAGCAATGTTTTTTGCAATTACATCTTATGCCAAACTTTGGGCTAGGTATTCAGCAGTGATAAAGAGAAACATGACTCCTCATTTAGTAGAAAGTTAGTGGAAGCGATAGAATTTAAGGAAATAGTGGCACACATAACCATATGATAATGGTTTAATTAGGTACTGTGAAGGGAAAGAAGAGAATTTGTATTCATGGAGCTATTATTTCTTTTCTTAAGAATGTTTTGATTGGATTGTTCCTTCTAACTCTTTTGGCCAACCCCCACTGGTCAGTTAGCAAAATGGGTGTCTAGGCTGTGAGCACAGAGGTGAGGACCTCTGGAGATACCTCTTTTATGAGAGGGTCATTGATTGGGGGACCTGCAATCCTGCTGCAGAATCAGCCTTGGTGGTCTTGCTCAGCGGCACTAGTCAGCCGGGACCTCCCACCCCTGCCTAGTAAGTCCTTCTGTGCTGGAGCACCTCCAGCCTGAATTGCTGTGAGCCATCATAAAGGCAAATAAAAATGGATAATCTTATGGTAAGGTTAAAGGTTAAGGTGAACTTAGACTAAACATTAAAATTAAGAAGAAAAATTGAAAGCTATCTGAAGTTCAAAAGCAGGAAAACTAAAGGACTCTAAGTATAGAAGAAAGAAAAGCAAGCTAGATGAGGTCGAAAATGATTCACATAAATGCTAAAATTAGCAAAAATTTGCCAGATAAAATTAGAAAATTGGGGAAATATGCTTTTAATATTTTAATAAAATGTGGGTAATATTAATATAGATACTGGCATTTTCATGTCAAAAACCTCAGCTACCAAAAAATTTCAAAGTACGACATCACTAAATAAGATATGACCTGTAATATGAAAAGCTAACAGAAGAATGGAGAAAATAAGAACAGGTGACATCCAAGTAATAATACAGGTAAAAGTGTCCATGGTAGAGAAAAGATGTCAGGAAATACAGATTCTGAGCCAGAAGTGGGACCTCTAATAAGGCTGAATGTAGTGACTGTATCCCAGAACATTGGTTTGTTTGCTTTTTGTTTGTTTTCCTTGGCAAGGGACACCAAACAGCTCTTCGTCTCTTTGCCTTCCTTGCAGGACACTTGTGGAGTATCTCGCCCCCTGTGGTCTACCTGGGGAAAGGGTTGTGATGCTACAAACATTCAGTGCTGAGCTGATCCGTCCCATAGTAGCTCTAAGACACAGCTAAATTATTTTCATTTGTATGTAACTGTGATACATTCAGAATGAGGACTAAGCCCCAAATGTCTGACATTTTGCCTAATGTTATAGACTGTATGCAATATGATAAAAATAGATTTATAAACAGCACAAGAAATAAAACAGCACGTTTGCATGATAGGAAGAATCTCTAAAATATTTAGGCAATTGTATTCCTGTAATTTCTAAGTTCAATAAACAGTATTCTCAGAAAGGTTCCATACAATCTCCCAAGGATGCTGTTGCTCTTCATTTATTAATTCCTTCAAAGATACCCTCAGAACTTTTTCCAAAGTTGTATGATTTCAAAATGTTATAAAGCAATGTTGATACAGGTAAAATGTTTTTTGCCAAAAAGCTCAGGTAACTCTTAACGTCTGTCCAAGACATGCCAGAAAATGCAGTTTTTCGGATCCTTATCAGGCTCCCACAAGGTAAACTCTTTCTTTCTAGACTGATGAGAGAACTCCATTACTGGTGGGAATGCGTGGGCTGTGAATGTCATAGTGAGTGTTCCCTTCAGCAGTTTCAGAGATGGAGAACTGTGTGCAGGAGGTTTGTTGGCAAGGGCCCTGGGGATAGTGCTTGTTTCGGAGGGAGGGAAGTAGGGTGGGCAGAGGGAGTGCGTAGGATTGTGAAGCTGCTTTGACAGAGGTCTCAGCCCTTCCTGCAGAGAGCTCTGACCAGAGAGACCCTTCAGAGCTCCCCATGGGGAAGAGTTTCTGTCTAGCCCTAAACAGGCATCCTTGACTGGCATGTGGAAGCATTGTTGTCAGCTTTACCACTTACGGTCACAGAAGATACACAAGGAAACAGTTTCCTCAATAGTTATTTTAATGCTTTTTTAAAGACCCATTTTTTTTTTCTCCTTGACAAGACGGTTTCTGGCCAATATAGTGCTAAGTGCTAGAAATCTATGTTATGGTATTTTGAGTTTTATTCTGATCTAATTCAATGTTGGTAAAACAAATTTTCACCTGAAAAGCATTGATTTCTCTATGTAGTGATCTCTTTTTAAAAATGTACTTGAAACTGAGTTGATATATCAACAGGAAGATTCTATTTCTTCTGTCTTCCTTGGCATCGTTGTCTGTACACAGTAAGAGAATAGCGAGGCTATCTTTGGATTATCTGTGCTTTTCTATCTAATCTTGTTTTAGATTCTTTTTATAAAAAAATGAGAGGAAAAGTGTGAAAAATGTAAATTTCTTGAGATGCTTCAAAGATTTATAGGTCTCTTCTCTTTAATTACATTCTCCGGTAAATATTTTTTCTGTTTTTCTGTTTAAGTGTATATAATGTAAGTGATGAAAGTGTGAGATAAATAACTTGATTTTACGCCAATTCTAGAGTTCATATTACAAAATAGTTTTAAATTCAAAATACTTAAATGATGCTTTATGGTTTAGAAGCAATTTTTTCCCTACTACATTTTAAGTGTATTGCTTCATTTGTTGAGTAATGACTAAGTGCCATGTATGATACTAGCCCCAGGGGATAAGGCTCTTTATCTTCAAAGATCTCACAGGATAGTAGGGACTAGAAATAAGAGAGAGACATCTATGATATGATGTGCTAAGTAATTGAGCACATTCAATTTCCATTATCTTCTATATTTTGGGTAATACAAGACTGTGAAAAGGCTTAGAAAAAAGATTGGATATATTTGTCTGAGTCTCATCTTTTCTTGCAAATTAATAAAATAATCTTGCTACATTTCATGCATGGGTGCGGTGGGGATCGCAACAATCAAATTAGATAGTATATATACAGCACACTCTATATTATAAACCTTGATATAAATCAGTTGGTACTAATATAGGTGAAATATTTGAAAAATGTAGTGGCACGTAAGTAAGGAATTTACAGACCACGAAAAACAAACAATACAAATAGGATAAATGTTTATACAAATCAATTACAAAAATGATGTTGTGCCACAATTTTTGAACAGTGACTGATAATTAATTGCAGTTTAAAGTACTCAACAAAATATTGAAATCCATCAACAATCCTCAGGCCTGCTGAGTGCTTCTGAAATCTCCAGCAGTTTTGCTCGAATGAAATAGAAAATTAAAGATGAAAGAGTATGTATTTCTAAGAGTTGGGGTTAACTCAGCATGAAACCTTGGTTAAGTCTATTTCAGGTCACACAAATTTGCTCTATTGTTCTCTGTATAATAAAGAAGTTCAAAGTATTTTTCTAATCTTTCAGTCCTGGTGGAAGGGATGGCATGGGGTGGATGTTTACTTCTGGACTGGGATTACATAAGAAGATTAACTACTTTTTCCTTGGTTTAGCACAAACCTCTTTCCAAGGTGCAGACCCATCAGCATCTTGTGATTCTACCCTTTTTTTGACTTCTCAATTTGGCTTGCTCCTCTCAGTTTAGATTGCTTGGGACTGAGTTTGCAATTCTGTCAACAGTATCTTGGGAGTTTTGGCTCCACATGAGAGACTCTCTAACTTCAATCATGAAGTGCCACTTCCCTGTGCTCATTCAGGACCTTAGGGTCAAACTGGATTGGTAAAACTACCCTCATGCTCCATTTGGAAAGGGGGACCAGGGTGAGAGAAGCCAATTAGTTTATCTGTTAGAAACAAACTGATCAGCACTAACGGTGATAGCTTAGATTATAGACAGCTAAGCCCTTTTACGTACATTATTTTATTTAATACTTACAACTCTACAAGACAGTACCACAAACAACACACTACTACAAAATTTCATTTTTACAGATAACAAAGCTGAGAGATGTAGAGGTTAAATATCACACCACCAGTAATTTTAAGAGAATGGTTGTACATTTTTTTATGTAAATAATTTTTTTTTTTTTTTGAGTTGGAGTCTCACTCTGTCGCCTAGACTGGAGTGCAGTGGCTGCTCCCAGCCACTGCAACCTCAACCTGCTGGGCTCCGGCGATCCTTCCGCGCAGCCTTCCGCCTAGCTGGAACTACAGGCGTGCGTTACCACGCCCGGCTAATTTTTATTTGATTTATTGTACAGATGAGGTCTCACCAAATTGCCCAGGAGGGTCTCGAACCCACGGGCTCAGGCAATCCACTCACCTCAGCCTCCCAAAGTGCGGGATTACAGGCTGAGCCACTGAGCCCGGCTTTATGTAAATAATTTAATAAGCAATATGCTATCTCAAGTTTCATCAGTATACAGAAATGGAAGATTTAGGGACATATCTGATTAATAAAATAATATAAACCTTTACTAATGTGATATCTTATATGAAACTATAGATATATGTTTAGAGATCTCCACTTAAGGTAGAAAAAAGAAGAAAGAAAAACTTTGTAGTTGGAGTTTCTAATCAACCTGAAAACTATAAAGGAGGAAAAATGAGCCAGCCTTTTCAAAGAAGCTTGTTGAAACTAAGGCACAGAACTTGTTGCTGATGACAGACAGTCTTTCTACTATATGAATATTTGGGGAAAATCAATGCTACAGGTCATAAACCCTGTCAGTAAATTCCTGTAGTGCAGCGAAGACTCTGCAGAAGTGCCAACCAGAACAGCTGTCATTCTTAACTTTATTTTCTCAAACAGGGAAATGCTTGAGGATTTAAAATTGGAACATAATATTCACATAAGCAATCATGAGTTGGCAGAATTAGGAATTCTGAGAGAAGGCCTGGAAAAATCCTGAAAATTTTTTTAAAAACAAGTGTTTAAAAAGCTGAGTTTGGCAAACGTGAAATTATATACTTTCAATCCATTTTTTTTAACATCCCTGCAAAGCTATAGTCACAGATGTTCTTTAACCAAAGTCCAGAAATGCCCTGAGTCTATTCTACTAGGGCAGGGAGTACATGATAAGCCTGAGTGGCTTGATTGGAATTAGGGTGGTCCATATTCATGGCACCCTGGGTGATCCTGGTATAGCCATGTGCCTAACTGATCTTGCTGCCTCCTTAGATTGCTGCCACTTTCTCTGGAGTACCTGCCTTGGCTTATGGCTAAGAGAGTCCTTCATTTTTGGCAATGGTCTCAACACATTTAAAAAACTTAAAAACATTTTTTTTATTTTAAAGCTGTAGAAGGTTAGGTAGATAAATGGTCGTTGTACCATTAAAGTTTGGGCCTCCCTTTGTCTCCTCTTTGCCTGGTTTGCATTCAGAATCCCTTATTGATGTTATGTGCCATCTCCTCCTCCCTTCTTGATGCTTGCCATTGAAATGAACCCCATTCATTTCACTACTGCCTGAAGCCTTATTCAGAAGGAACTTGTTTTTTGTAGTTGAGGTGATAACCTTCACCCCATTTTGAATATTGTTTATTGCTTTGTTTCCCCAGTCTACCACACAGATAATATCCTGCAATACTGTTAGAAGTAAGCTAGATTTTTGTCATGACTTGTTGTATACCTGTGACAAGGGCCCAGCCTTCATGCTAGTCATTTATTCTCAAAAACCAGTTAGTGCCTTCAATCTGCTTGGCATGGTTCCCAGCATGTCTCACCAGCTTGCATATATTATCATGTGATTCTCATGGGATAGAATTACATTAGAGTGAAATATCCCAAGAAAACAATCTTAAGGACATTTAAAAAATCTAATATTATAGTTCCTGGTGTAGAAAGGTTGACTTTAAGAAAAAATTTAGTAGAAAGGTTGACTTACAGAAATAATTCAGTAACAATCAAAGTGCAGTTTGAAAAAGTATATGTAATAGGAGCTAGGCTCTGTGTTCAGTGAAGACTATGAAGTGAAAAGTTGTGGAGTTTAAACATCTGAATGAGAAAAGAAACCAATGGAGAGAAACACAGGGGTTTTTGAATTTCCAGAGACAAGATAGATAACAGGCTCACACAACAAATGGGGTCTTAGCGGTAATTAAAGAAAATTTATTACGTAATACAGGAATTTTTTTCTGTAATATTGCTGATACTGATCATCCACCCACAACTTGAAATTCTGCAGCTCTGGGGAACTTATTACTTGTAAGTAGGCCACTCCATAGAGGAAAATAATAAAGGAATATATTTTCTTCTTAATAAGTGGAAACAGGCCAATAACATGACACTAAAGATTTTTAATGCTAAAAAGATTTCAATATTTTTTAACACAAAGAGCCTAATCTGCAATTTGAACTAGACTGAACATGGCTCTGGGTCTCAGGGAAAACATACTACAACAAAGAAGAACTAATAAATATTTTCTAACTATATCAGCTCTTTACTGCTCTTCCAGGGACCCTGTTATCACTTTTTTGAGGCTGACTAGTAGCAAATGCCAAAGATGTGAAAGTATCAGACTAGAACCCACATTTCTTTCACCATAAAAAGACAAATTGAAGCCGGGCTCGGTGGCTCAGCCTGTAATCCTGTGCCTTTGGGAGGCTGAGGTGAGTGGATAGCCTGTGCCCACGGTTCGAGACCCGCCTGGGCAACTTGGTGAGACCTCATCTCTACAACAAATCAAATAAAAATTAGCCGGGCATGGTAGCGCACGCCTGTAGTTCCAGCTACTTGGAAGGCTGAGGCGGAAGGATCGCCGGAGCCCCAGCAGGTCGAGGCTGCGGTGGCTGGGAGTGGCCACTGTACTCCAGTCTGGGCGACAGAGTGAGACTCCAACTCAAAAAAAAAAAAAAAAAGGAACCGGCTTGAGGAAGCCACATTGGGAGACGGTGACTGAACAGTACCAGGCTCTGCTAACAAGAATGATGGGGGGGATGGGGGGTAGCAGGAAGGCTTGTTGTTAGGTGAGCAACCCAGGGTGTACCTACTTAGTGGTAATCAGACTCTAATGTAAGGGGTAACAAGCACACACAGAGTCCATCAACTTTATATAAATTTGGAGGCCAGGCACAGTGGCTCACGCCTGTAATCCCAGCACATGGGGAGGCCGAAGCAGGAGAAATGCTTGAGCCCAGGAGTTCAAGACCAGCCTGGGCAACATAACCAGACCTTGTCGCTACAAAAAATAAAAAATTTAGCCAGGCGTGGTGGCACATGCCTGTAGTTCCAGCTACTCAGAGGGTGGGGGGCTAAGGTGGGAGGATCGCCTGAGCCCAGGAGTTTGAGGCTGTGGTGAGCCATGAGTGTGCCACTGCATGCCAGCCTGGGTGACAGAGTAAGATTCCAACTAAAAGGCAAGATTTTGGAATGAAAAGCTACATTAAAACAAATTTAAAGCTAGGCATGGTGGTTTATGCCTATAATTCCAGCTGCTCAGGAGGCTGAGGTGGGAGGATCACTTGAGCCCAGAAGTTCAAGACTAGCCTGGGCAACATAGTGAGACTCTGTCTTAAAACTGTTTTTTTTTTTTGAGTCAGCGTCTCACTCTGTTGGCCAGACTGGAGAGCAGTGGCATGTTTTTTTGTTTGTTTGTTTGTAGAGACTGGGTCTTGCTATGTTGCCAGGCTGGTCTCAGACTCCTAGGCTCAAGCAATCCTCCCGCCTTGACCTCCCAAAGTGCTGGGATTACCTCTCACCCTGTCTCCCAGGCTGGAGTGCAGTGGTGCAATCACAGCTCACTGCAGCCTGGACCTCCCAGGATCAAGCAATCCTCTTGCTTCAGCCTCCGGAGTAGCTGTGACTACAGACACGCACCACCACTCTCGGCTAATTAAAAACTTTTATTTTTGGACAGACAGGGTCTTGTTATGTTGCCCAGGCTGGTCTTGAACTTCTAACCCTCTGTCTTTGGCCTCCCAAAGTGCTGGGATTACAGGCGAGGGGCTACCTGCTCATTGCAAACACACTTTAAGTACCTCCTGTGTGCATCTTCCAGAGGGAATTGTACTTTTTTTTTTTTTTGAGTCGGAATCTCACTCCGTTGCCCATGCTGGAGAGTAGTGGCACGCTCCCGGCCACCGCAGCCTCGACTTGCTCGGCTCAGGCGGTCCCTCCGCTTTAGCCTTCCAAGCAGCTGGAACTACAGGCGTGCGCCACCACGCCCGGCTAATTTTCTGATTTATTGTAGAGACGAGGGCTCGCCAAGTTGCCCGGGCTGTGCTCGAACCCCTGGGCTCAGGCAATCCTCTCGCCTCGGCCTCCCAAAGCTCTGAGCTTACAGGCTTGAGCCACCGCGCCCGGCCTTTTTAACTTTTGTATCCAGTGGAAACCCCAGGCAATCGTTTGGGAAAGTCCAGCCTGGCAGCCTCCAGACGAACTGGAGCGAACGCAGGGGACAGGGAAGGCGGACACTGCGGCTGTTCGCGGGCCGCGAGGTTCCGTCAGACACGCTGGAGGAGGTCAGGGCCGGAGCCCGCGGGGCGGGGCGGGTCCCGCCGTGCCCTGCCCCCGGGCGCCCGGATGTGGCGCGCGCGGGCAAGTGCGGTGCGCCCCGCGAGCCGTCGCGTCTGGGCGTGGTCGGGCGGAGCTGCAGTGCGCCTGAGGGGTCTCCGGCGCCGACGCCCCCCAACTCTTCCCCGTCCTCTTCCGGTCCCGGGAGCCCCCGCCGGGAGTGAGTAGCGCGAGGCGGTGCCGAGAGGAGGCAGCCGCCGGAAGAGGGGGGCCCGCGACCCCCGGCCCCACGTGCGCATCCCCAGCAGGTCCGCGAGCCGGTCTCGGGCAGGGTCGACGCGGGGCCGAGAGTGGGGGTGGAGGAGGAAACCAAAGAACCCATGGCCGGGGCGGCACTCCCCCCGCTCCCGCCGGTCCCCAGGCCGCAGCAAGCACCCCCCGCTTCAGTTTCCGGGCAGAGAAACGGGGACAAGGAGAGCACCCACTCGGAGGGCGGGTGTGAGGAGCCCCTCCCGTGGGGCTTGCTGTCGGGTTCAGCCGTGGGCCGGTCCCAGCTCTAGCCCGACGCAGGTGCAGCTCGAGACCGCTGCCGTAGAGCCCTTGGGGCCAAGGTCAGCCGGGGTTGCCTGGAGGCTGCCATATCGAAAAGCCCAGGCTCTGCTCCGACCAAGGCTCGGACCTTGCGTCTTGTCCGTACGGTGAGGATTGAAACAGCCTGTGTCAGCCGGTGTCGCAGATGGTGGTGATGCACAGAGTGACTGCCCAGTGAGATGGGACGAGCCCGGGGAGGGACCGGGGCTGGGATAAGGAGCCCTGGATTCCCTCCCTGACTCTGTTCCTGGTTTTGTCTTTGTGTGTGAAGGCACACTGCTTCCTTCAGTGTGTTGGTTTTTCTATTTCCAGGGGTCTGTGGGAGGGTTGGAGGTGCATGTGTGTCCAGCACTCTGCACTTTATATGACCGCTCATTTGATCTTCATGATTGGCAGAGTCGACACACATATGCGTTTGACAGATTTCTTTTTTTTTTTTGAGTTGGAGTCTCACTCTGTCGCCCAGACTGGAGTGTAGTGGCACGCTCCCGGCCACCGCAGCCTCAACCTGCTGGGCTCTGGCGATCCTTCTGCCTCAGCCTTCCAAGTAGCTGAACCTACAGGTGTGCGCTGCCATGCCCGGCTAATTTTTTATTTATTGTAGAGATGAGGTCTCGCCAAGTTCCCGGGTGGTTCTCAAACCTGCGGGCTGACAATCCACTCACCTCGGCCTCCTAAAGCCCGGGATTACAGGCTGAGCCAAGGAGCCCAGCTAATCTAGTCGCTCACTTAACCTACCCTCTAAGCAGTAGCCACAGACAGAACCGGTTTCTCAGAAGGAGCTACTGATCATTGTTTTACAACCTCCCTCCCCAGCTTGTTTTGTCCTAATTAGCTTTTCTATTTCAAGTATTTGCTTCCACCTATAACATCTAAGTTAACCTAATCAGTCCTTCTTGACCTACAAGACAGACAGACCCCACCACCATGGCAGCAATCATGTGAC
>CAUYQG010124592.1:0-60303 GCA_963574415.1 Tarsius wallacei | reverse complement strand
TGTAGTTCCTATCTAAGCAATTTTGGAAATCAGGAGAGGAGATATTTTGCTGAGATGCGATATTTTGCTGGTCAGAAAGACTCCAGGTTTATTGATAAGTAGGTGAAGTCCTATATGTGACAGAATTCAGAGAGGATAGGTGCCTTACAAATTCCCAGAGTCTGGGAGTCCCCAGAGGATGCTTTGCAGGGCTATAAAGTCCTCTGATTTCCTTCTTTGTTGGTTATGTGATGTTGCACCAGCCAGGCTGGAATACAAACTCCAGAATACGGTGTAAATAGGGTAACAAAATCTTGTCTGTGAGTTCTTACAGGCGTCACCCCCCAAGTCCTCTAGTTAGGAATTTAGACAAGAGGAAAATGGTCAGATATAGTCGTCAACAGACAGGCATGAACAAAACAGGTGGAAAAAAAAATGCTAAAATAGAAGCGAGAGCTGGAGTGCGAGAGGAAGGAACGGGGAGGCGAATTTCAACTCAGCACAGGAAAGAGCAGCTCCAAGATGGCAGAGCAGTCATACCCCAGCCACAGGTGCCACCGGGATCGAGCCACCTGGTGGGGTGGGGTCTATGCTGAACCATGCACTGGCATCTGATTTGGTGGGGAGTAGTCATCTGCATGGTTGACCCTAACATGGAGACACCCCAACCCTGCCAGATTCTTCCTTCTCCTCCTAGAACACTGCTCCTTTTAAAAACCATCCTGGGTGCAGTAATCCCAGCATTTTGGGAGGCCAGGGCAGGAGGATCTCTTTTGCTCAGGAGTTCATGATCAGCCTGGACAACATAGCAAAGTTTTGCCTCTACGAAAACAAAAAACAAAAAACAAAATAAATGCTAAGTGTGATATTGCATGTCTGTAGTTCTAGCTACTTGGCAGGTTGAGGCAGAAGGATTGCCTGAGCCCAGGGGGTCGAGGCTGCGGTGAGTCCTGATCACGCCACCAAACTCCATCCCGGGCAACAGAGTGAGACTCTGACTCAAAAAATAAATTAATTAAATTTCTATTAAAAGAAAAGTTGAGTGAAAATTGAGGAATAAAACAAAAAAAGAACCATCCTATTCTTCCCAACAGTTGCTAAAAAAGGGGCTACATGAATAACTTCTTTGAACTTTATTTCACATTTTCACATCTGTCCAGTTAAGCCCAACCTAGATCCAATCTGCTGACTTTTTAAATAAGTATCCCAAGCTGGCTGATTTTCAGTTGCTTTGGCTTAATTTTTTAAAAAGGGAATATTTTCTAATAGATGAAAAAAATTTCTTTTCATGCTTCACTAATGCAAAAACAGCTGAACCAATTTAGCTCCAACTTTCTCAATAGCTTGTTACAATCCTAATTAAAATATTCACATACGGTGCAAGCTTTGGGGAACATAATATTGCACTGTCAGTCAAATTCTGGCTGAATATTTACAACCAGCTAAACAGAAAAGCAACTGCACGGCTTTTACTCTTTGTTGCCTCTTGAAGAAAATGTAGTCAGACAATTAATGGTGAGGAGATAAAGGCAAGTGAGGGCCTGGTGTTTCTCCGCTTGGCTTAACTCATAAACAATTGGGCATAAGGACTCTCGGGGCTGCTGGCTGAGCTGGGCTGGGTAGTGCCCAAGACCTCATTTACCCGAATCCCCTGGGAAACAGCAGCTGGCCACTAGGGAATGGCCGGCGGCTCGGCGGGAGGGTGCGGGCACTGGAATTAAGCAGGGCAGGCTTCAGTCCAGCTGTCACCTTTCAGTCGGCATATCTTGGGCAAGAGTTAGGCCCTCTGTCTACATAGATAATCCCACATCCATTCAATGGGAACAGTGACAATTTCGGATGAGACCCCTGGTGTAAAAGCCTAGCACACCACCCGTCATGCCAGAAATGCTCTAGAAACGTCGTTAACTCTGTGTTATCGTCTACCGCAATGGAGTGCTCAGAAGGAAGGTAACTTGCTGAAGGGAAAAAATGAAGAAAAAGTTTACCTTTCTGGGAAGAAACTTTTACCAATGCATGATAAACTTGGTGAGTCTGAAATACCAGGACATGCATTCCTGCCATTACCAGAATGATCTACCAGCTTCCTGTTCCACAGACACAGATGCCCTGATGAGCTTTGAAGAAGGCAGGAAGCTTTTCATGCATATCCAGGGGACTCCTGATACTGTTCAGTTCTTATGACTATGGTGTACGTGTGTGAGTATGTGTGTATGTGAACATGTGCATGTGTGAGTGTGTGCATGCATTGTGTGTGTGCATGCGTGAGCATGTGTGTGTGTGCATGTGAGCATGTGTGTATATGTGTGAGCATGTGTGTGTGCATGTAGAAGCATGTGTATGAGTGTGTGCTCATGTGAGCATGTGCATGTATAAGTGTGTGTGCATGTGTGTGCATGTGTGAGTGTGTGTGTGTAAGCATGTATGTGCATGGGTAAGTGGAAGCATGTGCGTGTGTGTGCATGTACATTATCAGCAGGGGAATAGATCCATGCAGGGACAGATGGCACGAGCACACAGACAGTATACATGTCTATATGGTTTCTCCCTTTGTCTTAGCTACTATTTCTCAGAGTTCTCAGCGGATGTATCTTAAGACGCCCTCGGTTTTTTCTCTTAAACCGTAAAGCCAGGTGGTTGGGCTTGTGAGCCCCAAGAGAATGGTCCTTGGCAAGGATGGAGCAGGAGTTCGGGTGGGACTCCGGCCTCCATTCCCGATGCATGTGATATTTGCTACCTTTCTTATGTTTCCTTAGATCTAGAAGTTCCCACCACAGGAAGGCCTACTTGCACCCATATCCCACCTTCCCCTTCAGTCCTGCCAAGGTCACACCAGCTTCAAGGACACTTCAAGCCTCTGATGGCTGGCCATGTGCCTCAGTCTCCCTAAGCAGGCGCTTCACGTCAGCAGAGGCAGAGGGAGAGTCCAGCTCCTGCTCCAGTCGCACAACGTGTCTGGCCTTCTTGGCCACTTCCTTGACTGTGAGCTCATTTCAAGGGTTGCAATTCTCCAGGGCAGGTTCACCCAGTGTTTATTGCCTGGAAATTAAAGGATTTAGGGGTTTTTGCTAAAGGAACGAAAACAGAGCATTTTACTCCCTACTCAGTGAATGCGGCCACATTTGAGGAATTTTATTCCCACAGTGGCTCCGTCTGATGTGCTGAGTGTGAAGCCAAAACCCCAAAGCCAGCAAGAATTGCGTTGGCTTTGCTTTTCTTTATGAGAAAATGGCCCATAAAATGTTAATGCGCAGTTCCCTGTGGGGCCCGGTGACGCCTAATTAAGGGATGCTCTTAGGTGTGGGAGCAAGCATACAGGCAGCTAGGGAGGGCACCCTGTGCCCTGCCATCTTCTCAAAGGTGCCTTCCACCACCGCCCCCGCATTCCTGGCTGGCTCCAGCAATGTGATGGGGAGTGTGGGACCAAACCTGAGTGGGTCATCCCTGTGACACTGAACTGGCGAGGACTAGCAGAGGTCAAGACTAGAGCTCTGACAGATCACTGAAGTGGGCAGGGCCTGGTCAGCCAGGGCACAAAGGGGCAGGTGGGGCTGAGGCGCATGGGTGGGGGTCAGGGCAGCCACCCAGGGTCAGGCAGGAAGAGATTGGACATCTCCTCTCCTGTCTTGACTATGACCTTTGATTTATAGAAACAATGGCAAGAGCAACAGTTGCTACCATCTGGAAGCTGAGCATTTTGCCAAACTCCAAATGTGAATTAACCTATTGGTTTTCATAACGACCCATCCAAGTAGATATAGGTACCTCTGGTTCCCCTATCAGGACACTGTGGTGCAGCAAGGTTAATTTGGTGGTAAGAGGCAAGGCTTGACATTCAAAGGAGAATTATTTGACTCCAGAGCCCAGTAATGATCCAGGAGCACTTTTCAGCAAAACCTGTCCTCCCTGGCCACACACCACCAGAGGAGCATTCCAGATCCACAGGGCTGGATGCCCAGCCTCAGCACTGCTGATGTGTGGGCCTCGTTGTGGGGCTGTCCTGGGCACAGTAGGGTGGTCAGCCGCACCCCTGGCCTCCACCCACTAATGCCAGCACCACCCTCCTCAGCTGTCACAGTCAAAAATATGTCCAGACACTGGCAGATGTCCCTTGAGGGGCAATCACCCCTAGTTGAAGCCACTGTCGAAGATTCTTCAGAATCACCACCACCTCGGTAAATGATCAATTCCTCACATTTAAAAACAGGAAAACAAAGTCTTGTAACCCTGAAACTGAAGAAAAGTCTTTTAGACACAAAGCAGGCCTGCTGGGGTGAAAAATCATCATTCTTTGTGATGCTCGAAGATAAATTTTCATTAAAGCAACCAAGCTAAGAAGCAATTTTCATTTGCGGATGTTTCTAATGGGGAACATTCTGGGCTCTGATGGAAAGGGCTACTCCCATCTATTGGAAGGTGAACTAGGTGAACCATAAAGATTACACTTTCATCAAGGTTTACAGGCAAAGCAAAAAAACAAAGAGAGAAGATGGAGAAGAAGAAGAGGAGGAGGGGGAAGAGGAGGAGAAGGAGGAGGGGGAAGAGGAGGAGGAAGGTGGCAGAATTAACCTGAATTAAAAGCCCAGATGCACGAGAAGTGATTAATTCGAACAACGTCCAGCCTCAATGCCGTGGAATAGAATCGGGCTTTATATGAAGACCACATTCCGTGGCGCCTCAGTGTATTAAGGCAGTTTACAAGGTAATGAGTTAGATAACGGCAGTGAAATGAATTTACAGGCCAGAGTCACAGGCATTATACAATCTGCGGAGGCTTGGCACGTCGCCGGAGATTGTGAAATTAATTCTAATGGAAGAGGAAGTGTTAGTCGGAAGACAGGCGGCTTCAGAGACATACATTGCCTGCTGGTCCCTGGCCCTGGTGCCTCTGCACCCCCAGGCACTCAACTGCAACTTTGAGACACCCCCCAAATCAGCAAAAGGAAGAAGGAAATCTGTCATTTACAAGCTATGGGAAAATGTGACATATTGGAGCAAACTCCAGATGTGAGGCAAGGCTGGGGCAAGGATAGCAGGAAGGAATCAGTAGGTGAGAAGCCTCGTGGGAGCTGAGAACCAGAGGGACCAAGTCGTGCAGACAGGAGGGGGAAGCCCGTGGGACCCCCAGGGCCTGGCCCCAGCCCAAGGCATCCATCAGTCCTTTAAGTGGCACAAGCAGAGCAAACTGAGGGGTTTCCAGGATCCTGGGCTGGGACCTCACATGTTGCCTTGGCAATGCCCAGGTGCAGGGGGTATCAGGTTCCTTGTTGCACCCTTAGATAAAGAACTCAGAAGAGCAGGAAAAAGATAAGCAACAGGAAGTAACTGCAGCCTATGTGACTAAGGGGGAATAAATGCCAGATTGGGTAAAGAGCTCCTACAAATCAATAGGAAAAAGCCAAATCACCCCGAATAGAAGCATCCAAGTGAAGACACGAACAGTCAGTTTCAAGCAGGAAATGGTCAGCCCCACTAGTTTCAGAGAAATAAAAATTAAAACAGAATATAAGGCTTTTTATTTTAACCAAATGGTCAGATACTAAAGGGGTTGAGGCCGGGTGTGGTGGCTAAAGCCTGTAATCCCAGCACTTTGGGAGGCCAAGGTGAAAGGATTACCTGACCCCATGGGTTTGAGACCAGCCTGAGCAATATGGTGAGACTTCATCTCTACAATAAATAAAAAAATTAGCTGGACATGGCAGCTCACACCTGTAGTTCCAGCTACTTGGAAGCCTGAGGTGGAAGGATTGCCGAAGACCAGCAGGTCAACACTGGGGTGGCTATGAGCATGCCACTGCACTCCAGTCTGGGTGATGGAGTGAGACTCAAACTCAAAAAAAAAAAAAAAAAGGGCTGAAAATACCAAGCACTGGAGAGGCTGTCCCAGTGGGCACACATGCCCCCTTGGTGGGCACGGACGATGGTGCAGTTGTTCCTAAAGCCATGTGACAGTGTTTGTCACATGCTGGAACATGCTCACCACAGTGTAGAAGGACATTGGCCATAATGAGATGCGACATTGGCAACACACTGAATGTCACCAAAAATGATTAAATAAATTGGTGGCATGTCCAATCTGAATGTTCAATCTATGGGAGGATCTGCAGTTCTTTAAAAATGAGGCAAAACCGTATGTTCTGACATGGCATGCACTCCAATATCGCTGACATTTTAGAGGTAAGACTCACACAGATAGTAAATGTCGTTTATGCTGAGGTTATATGTATACAGCGCCCCTCCCCATCCCCCAGTCCCCTAGGGGACTGGCTTCAGAACTTACAGAAGCTTAAGTCCCTGATATAAAATGACGTCACATTTGCATGTAACCTACGCACATCCTTAAGTGTATGTTAAATCATCCCCAGATTACTTCTAATACCTACTATAATGTCATGTTATGGCAATATAGGTCATGCTGTATTGTTTTGGAAATAAGGACACACAAGAAAAGGTCTTACATGCAGAAGATTAAAACAAGACCCCTATCTATCACCATACACAAAAATCAGCTCTAAATGGATCAAAGACCTAAATGCAAAGCCTCAAACTATAAGAACCTTAGAAAATAAATACAGGAGATACCTTTGGAACTGGCAACCAATTCCTGATCAAAACCCTAAGTGCCCATGCCATAAAAGATAAGATAGACAAGTGGGACCTCATCAAATCGAAAAGTTTCTGCAAAGACAAAGAAACCATTGAGAGAGTAGGGAGACAGCTGACAGAATGGGAAAAAATATTTGCCAACTATATATTTGACAAAAGCCTAACATCTAGGATCTACAAGGAACTCAAACATGCCAAAAAGAAAAAAAAACAAACAGCCCCATTACAAAGTGGGCAAAAGATATGAATAGACACTTCTCAAAAGAAGATATACGAGCAGCCAACAGATACACGAAAAAATGCTCAGCCTCACTAGTCATCAAAGAAATGTAAATTAAAACCACACTGAGATACCACCTAACTACAGTCAGGATGGTCATCATCAATAACGTAAAAAGCAACAAATGTTGGAGAGGATGTGGGGAAAAGGGAACACTTCTATACTGTTGGTGGGAGTGCAAACTAGTACAACCTCTGTGGAAAACAGTTTGGCGAGTCCTAAAGGGCTAAAAATCAACCTTCCATATGACCCAGCAATCCCCCTTTTGGGAATGTAACTGGAGGAACTCAAATCACTCTATGAAAAAGATACCTGTACATGCATGTTTATTGCAGCATTATTCACAATAGCAAAAACATGGAACCAACTGTGCTGTCCATCAAAATAGGACTGAATAAAAAAAATGTGGAACATATACATGATGGAATATTATGCAGCCATAAAGAAGGACAAAATTATGGATTTCGCAGCAATTTGGATGGAGTTAGAGTCTATAATACTCTGACTTATCAC
Organism: Tarsius wallacei; assembly: GCA_963574415.1. NCBI lineage: Eukaryota > Metazoa > Chordata > Mammalia > Primates > Tarsiidae > Tarsius > Tarsius wallacei. The sequence continues at coordinate 52,925 of CAUYQG010124592.1, read as the reverse complement.
AGAACAAAGAACCGAGTATCACATATTCTCACTCATAAGCGGATCTTGAACAACTATCGTAATACTATAAGAAAGGGATTGGTAGTATTGGAAAACTGCCAGGGGAGGGCAAGGGTGGGATTGGCAGTAGTGGGAAACTGCCAGGGGAGGGAGGGCACACCTCATCAACAAGGGAACCTGCAAAATGAACGTTTGTATACTTAACCCTGAATTGTACCCCACATCTTTAAAATAATATTTTTTAAATGTCTGTACATGCTCAGTACAGATGCAATTTTTTGAAATAGCCTCTCTCTGATGTTGGCTAAATTCACAGATGCAGAACCCACGGACACATCATCACGTGGTCTCCTGTCATCCTGAAGACAGGGATGACAGGAGGCCCTGGGTAGGAGGTCCATGGGGCTGAGGAGGGAGGATGGCTGTTCAGCCCACAATGCCCTCCATCTCCACCACCGTCATGCTAGCCCCCGCTGGCCCTCACCTCCTGGGGCCCCCTACCCCCACCACCCACACACACAGGTCGTAGGGTCCAGTGGGCTCCAGGTCAGATTTGTTCAGCCTGGAGCACGGTTCTCTTTCTTGATCCACTCCCTGGTTTGTACAATGTTTCCTTTAAAAAAATTATTTCTAGAAAATAAAGAAAAGCAGCATGCGGTCTGCTCATGGGGTAACATCTTTCCTAAGAGAACACAAGCTTCCACACTCAAAACAGAGCTTTTCTCTGGGGCCACCTGAAGGCATGCGTCCCTCCTGATCAGGGCGAGGTGAATCAGCACTTGGAGGGTCCACACCAACCTTGGGAAGGAGAGACAAGGGCTGGAGGGCATCTGTCTCCCTCTCCATATGGGTGCCCACTTCCTTCTATACAAGCCAATCTGATGGAGGCAAGGCCATGTTCAAAGGAGTTCCTAGGCTCCTGGTGCTGGGTATATCCAGCCCCAAGACTGCTGGCTGGAATCACCACATGAGCTGCCTGGGGCACGGTCTGAGCTCTGGGTCAACTCAGTCGCATACCCTGTCTCATTCCTTTTGACAAAGTGCCAAGTTAAGTGTCCCCCTTCTCCAGCACACACTCTGCTTCAGAGGGATCTTACTTTGCAGACCCATCAGCATGACCGTTTCTACATGCACCTGAGTGTGCCTCTTCAAAACAGTGCTCACTCCCATGGTTCACTGGAAGAAGCTCTGGAAAGCCAGTTTCTCTCTCCACAAGCCTGACAAAGGGGTATCGCATCCCCTGAATCCACACAGTCCCCATCTGGGTCCACCAGTGCTGTCCAAGCTCCTGGTGTCATCCCTGTGGAGGAGGAAGACAGCGGGACACAGCTTTGCCACCCTCCCTCGCTGCCTGGAGGGATTCTTCCTCACTGACCTTGTAAATTAACTGGCTCACACCTCCAGTGGGTGTTTTTCCCCCAGGATCCAATTCACAGCAAACATTAGCCAGCACTGGAGATGATAACTTCTGCTGCAGATTCGTTAATCCTGCCCACTCTGGGGGTGGGGGGTGGGGGCTCCATTTGCTAAAGCCCGGCTTCAGAGGCAGAGGATGGGTCCCAGGCTTCAGTCTTCTGTCTTTTAGAACCTCCAGCTCCACTGTATGGAGCAGCCACTGGTCAGAGGAGGCAGGCACGCTTGGTGGGCACAGGGGCTCCACCATTCATTCATGACGACACTTCCTATCTGTCTGGGCCACAGGTCAGGTCCAGAGATTGGTCCATGTTCTGTATAGAGAGACTCTCTCCCTCATCCTACAGATATGCTTTTCCAAGCCCCAAAACCCAGATGCTGGGGCTGCACAGCATAAAATAGAACAGGAAGCTAAAGACATCAAGGGACAACTGTGACAAAATGTGACTCTTCCATCCCTGCCCCGTTATTCACAGAAATCAGGGACAGCCAGTAGAGAACAGGGACTTGTTCTCCCAGGATAATACCTCTTCTCTAAAATGTAGTTTGAAAATAAACAAACAGAAACAAAAGTTTTTTGAGACCCTGGGTCAATTATATCCAAAAGTCCTAACAGTTTCCTCTTCCATACTGGAGAAACAAGCATGGGCTGTTATCTGAGTGCTTATTCCAAATCCAGGAAGAAACAGCCCTCCTGAAATGACAAGTGCTTTTCTGTTCCTGAAGTCCCACTTCTGCCTTCTCACACTTGTCCACTGTCTGGGGCCGTAAACTCCCAGGCTCTTGGAGAGACTCAGCCAAACCATCCAAAGAAGACACCACGAAGTATAAGCTGATCCTGGGTTCTTTAAACACAGGAAGTGAAAGAACATTGAAGGAAACAAAAATGATGTTCTCACTAGAAATTCAGTTATAAGGGTAGAGAAAGTTTGGGCAGAATTCAGTTTTTCTACATCTTGTAGAACAGAACTGTGGCCAACAATTCCCTTGTCGAGAAAAATAACCAATTCCCTACTCTCTCCTATCTCACTTACTAAAAGCGTAGAAACAGTCACCATTAGGGTGGGAAACCGGCCAGTGGGAAGCCACTAAGTGACAGGTGCACTTGCATGGAAGAAAGTCTGCCCTGATGGATGGCATGCATGCTGCTTTCCAGGTGTCCTTTGAACCAAAGACCTGTCCCTTATTTTATGGAATCAATATCGCCTCTGATGACCAGACTTCACAGCACACGGGTGATGTGATGATCCTACGCATGGTTCAAACGCTGTGTCCTCTACCCAGATTGTGGTTCAAATTCCCAATCGGCCAAATCAGCTGATGCTGAAGAGACAAGCCAAGAACACACCCCCTGTCAAGGGGACCGAGACAGAGGAAGGTGAGCTGACCGTTCACAAATGTTCCAGTCAGTTTCTTCCACCTCCCCAGAGTCTGTGATTCCTGACGAAGCTGAACTTCCAAGTACGTGATGAATTCAAGCAACCATGAGTGTCTCTCTCAGCGTTCGTGATTAGAGAGAAACCGGAAAGGTCTAATTCAATTGAAATAACACTGACAGCTGCCATTAATGATTCCGTCTGTGATTTGTCACAGATATTTATGTTTGATCGCCACAGGAAGAACCGTGGGAGGCAATAATATCCTGTTACATTTTTTCCTTTCCCTTTGGTAAAGTATGGAGAGGGAAAATGTATTGAGAGTTGTTTTTTTCCTTTAAGCAAAATCCAAGAAAGAACATTTAGAATCATCTAAAACAGAAGGCTCATTTAATCTGATTCTAGGTGTATTTATAAAAACATGTCAGCCATCATGCAGAAACTCAGCCACCACTAGTAAAACCTGTACACTGAGATTTTTTCCAGGTTGAGGCACAGGTAGATAATGATTATTCTGAGGAAGAGTCGGTTCCTGCTGTGAGGCCAGGACCTTCCCATGTTCTGGAGATGGAAAGTAACAAAATGGAGCTTACACAACAGCCCTGAGTCATGACCCCTCAGAGATCACCTCTCGTGGTGGCCACACGTCTTTCATGTGACAGTCAGGGTCCACCCCTCCAAATATAAGTAAAACATGGATGTCGGCCTTGAAGGAACCTTGGGCAAATGAGGGAGATGGACGGGGAACCAGAATATCAGACAGTGCAATATGCAGTTTATGAGATGGCTGTGCTGAGCTGGAGGGAACATGCCACGCTGCCCAGGAACACGGAATGGGAACGAGGGTCAGACTGGCCCCCGTTGGAATCGAGATGATGTCCATCGCTATGCTGACCACTCATCACCGTCTCTGACCAGCATTGCATCAAGTCAGCCATCTGGCTCTCTGCCCCATGCTGGCCCTGGAATCCCTTCTCCCCACAGCAGTGAAGGGGTTATTTTAAAATCACAAATCCGACAGCATGCTCCTGTGTAAGACCCCTGCCAAAGCCTCCCGTGGCACTGGGAATGCCACCTGGACTCCCTGCAGCAGCAGGCCTGCCTGGCTGACCCTGCTTCTTTTTCCAGCCTCACAGAGTTCCGTCTCACTGGCTGAGCCCAGCCCTGGGACCTTCTCTTGGCTTCTCTGGGCCTTCCTACTCATCTTCATTTCTTCTCTGCCTCTGCTGTTCCCTCTGCCAGACAAGCTCAGCCCCAAGCCTTGACTGAATCAGAGAACCACCTTGTGCCTCTGAGAGCCCACCCTGACCGGTTGGCCAGCCAGTCTCCCTCGCAGATCCTGTTTAATTCCTTACAGTGCTCACCAGGAATCGGCTCATCCACGTACTTGCTGTGTATTTTTACTTCTCCCAGTAGAATGCTGTCCCCACAGGGGAAGAACAGAAAGCTGAGATACTTAGAGAAACACCTGGCCCAAAGCAGGCACTCAGTACATATTTGCTCGGATGGGAGAAGAAACAAAGCTTAAGCAGTGGCCCGAGGATGTACCTTGGAGAGTGTATCTCCCGGCAGCCTTATGTCTTTTCTGCCCAGGGTAAAGGTCCAGTTCCCCAGTGTCTAGCCCAGTCACTCAGAAGCACGAGGACCCCTGCCTGAGGATGAGACCCAAGGCTGCGGCTTCCTGCTCTCCATTCAAGACCTCAGCACGGGCTGACCACAAACCCTCCTACTTGTCATCAGAGGTGAAGGTAAGCCTGGCAGCCAGTGAGTCAATGCTCTCCCAGGTTAGTAAGATGAACACAGTAATAGTAGTGTCCTAGGCAGGATGCCTTACATCATTGTTATGGATTTGCCACTCAGGCATTCCATAAAGGCAGAGCTACCTTGTCAACGTGGACTTCTTTTACCCCATACTGCATTAAGCCGACTAAAAATATAGCACTGAATGTTCAACGAAACATCATATTCCCAATGCAACATGGCTAATTAATTACAAGAACCAACACTGCTTTTAGAATCTGGAGAGTTTGGATTTCACTATGCTAATCTTGCAGACAGCATTGCCCAAGGTTTTAGAGTTATTCCAGGTAAGAAAGTAAAGAAGAAAATTGACTGGGTGTGGTGGCTCATGCCTGTAATCCCAGCACTTGAGGAGGCCAAGGCAGGAGGATCACCTGAACCCAGGTCATCATAGCAAGACTTCATTCCCACAAAAAAAGTTTTCATTTCTACAAAAAAAAAGTTTTAAAAAATATTAACCAGGTGTAGTGGCATAAGCCTGTAGTCCCTACTTGGGAGGCTGAGGCAGAAGGATTGCTTGAGCTCAGGAGTTTGAAGCTGTAGTGAGTTGTGATCGTACCACTGCACTCCAACCTGGGTGAAAGAGCAAGACCCTGTCTCCAAAAAAAAAAAAAAAAAAAGAAAGAAAGAAAGAAAGAAAGAAAGTAAAGAAATGGCATGTTGTTCATCTCTACTTCATGGAGGTAGAAATGTACCATTTACAGATGAATGTATCCACAAATATTGACACTGGCACAAAGTCCATTTGGGTTTCTTGTTAGAAGCAGAGAGTTGACGCTTGGTAGAACCTGGTTGTTCACCCGATGAGACAGCCAGGAATCAAAATGCCATAGGAAACATGTCTGCCCCCACTGTCACATGTGTGTAAGTGGCTCTACCTTGGACCCTTCAGACAATTGTCCTCAGGACATAGCAGAACCATGACTGAGGTGAATTCTGGATTCAATTCCACAGGGAATGGTTACAGCCTAAAATCACTGTTTCCAAGGATGTAAATCCAATGATTAAGCATCACATAATTCTGCTGATTTGATTCCTTTTTAGGGTGACTTCTTATTATCAAACTTAAACCTAGGAAAGTCTTATTTTGAGTAGTGGCTATGAGTCTGTGTTAGAATTATAGAATTCATTAAAGTTGAATACAAGACACCAGGAAGTAAGGATTACAAAGAATTACAAAGAAAATCAATACAGGAACTGGCAAAATGTATGGAGCTCTATAAATTAATGAGGACCAGGGAAAAAACCAGTCCTGACTTCTTAATGAATAGGTGGGCTGGCCTGTGGCCACCTTGAGTAGAAAACAAAAGTACTTGAGGGCATTTGTGAACAAAGAACAGACATAAAATGTCCACGAGTTGTCTCTCTCTAACTTTCCATTTTAAAAACTTTAATTTATATCTGTATTTTTTTTTTGCCAATTATCTCAACTCCTTTTTTTGAAAGGGCACAGGAGGATCATTACAAATAAATGAATGTGGCAATCTGATAGACTGGCCAAGGAATTCCCAAACCTGAAGTAATTCCCAAAGGAACATGCACATCAAGTGCCTCGCCCATGTCAAGCCTAATATGTGACCCCAGTGGGTGGGAAGCCTACCAGCTGGACCTGCCCAAGGGCATAAAAACATACTCAGAGAGCAAGATATTTTCAGTACTAACAGTGACAAGTTCCTTGGACCATCCCATGTGTCCTACGAGTTTGGCCTGACCCACAGCCTCCCCTCTGCTCATTAGTGCCTTTCTGCCTCACACACGTGGCTACTCACTTAGAACTTTCCAGAAGCCCTCAGCACCCCCTAAGATTGTTTATGCCTCTATGTCTTTGTTCAAAGTTGTTTGTCTTCCTGGAATACATCCTCTTCATTTTTCACCTAGCTATAATCTTTACACCCAAGTCAAGTCAACTTTTCAGGAAAACTTTCAGTGTATATATAAATATATTTTATCTCAGTCCCTATGGTGTCTAGCCTAAGTGAATCCCATTCTTTCAATGGATGTGACCACTTGTCTTCGCTGTGACAGACACGTGAGGCTGACACACGGCCTCTACTTTCTTGGAGCTTAGAGCCCAATAATCATGCCAACCCATTTCCAATATGAACTGTGGAAAGTGCTTCAAAGGAAGGGTACAAAGTACTAGCAGGGCACCTAACATCTTCAGTCAAAGACTCCACAGTCACAAAGACATGACACCAGCCTGTGTTTGAGAGCAAGACATAAGCCTCTTCATAAGTCACTGAGATTCTGGGGTCGCTTGTTACTGCAGCCATGACCTACCTACACTGACTAATACTGGAGCCTTTAAAGGTTTTATGCTCTTGCTGCAGGATCTTAAACATATACATAAAACCCGTTTCTTAAATGCATTGCAAATGTCTGTTGAGATCTGTCTAGGTTCCAACTCTGATGCACAACAGACACACACGTGCGCACACACACATATTCGCACATAACTAACTATTCACGAATTCTAGTTAAATATTGTTCTTTTCATGTTCTTGACTCCCAGCCAATTTCCTGATATAATCTGAATGAAAATTATTTTTTGGCAAGGACTACTAACCTGAAGCTTCTTTTACCTTAATTCATAATCATTTTGTATCTTATATTCCAGCCTAGAACGAATACTCATCTACTTATCCACATTACATTTGTTGAGCAGAAAAACTCTTCAGGAACATAACATATTCCAAAAGACGGATAAACAAAGGCACACTTCACCAGCTACAGAACAAATGAGCATCCTCTGCCCATAACGGCAGTTTTAAAATGATACCAGGAGGCGCTTAGAGCCCTGAGAGCTAATAAATACGAGTGCCTGGAGAAATCAGAAGACACACTCTCAGTCTCCACTTTCCTAATAATCAATGAGGTCATCTGCGTGGGTCAGAGGAAAAGTAAACCTGAGAGCGTTAGGCCAGAGTCTGATGATTTCAAATCTGTTCATATGCAGGTCTTCAATTCTTCCTGTTACTTTGTTGTTGTTTTTTAGGATGCTAATTCATTCAAGACAACACCTTTCCATCTGGCCACACAGAATCGGAAAACAGAGAGTTCCCATTCATGAGCTCATCTGCTGCTCCTCAGTGGTTTCTCACAGTCCCCCTGCATGACTGGGTGGAATCCCTTCCAAGACAAGGTGATCAACCAGAGAAGGGGTTGTGGTACCCCTGGCCCTCCCAGGCCATGACCACCCATCTTTCCTGCCATGGCAGAACACATCCTGTAGCCTAATCCTTACAATCCATGCTGTCCCAGGAGGCCAAAGCCTAGTCTTCCTAAGACCCCAAGTACATGACTGGCTCACTGACTGTGTTCTCTGCGTTTTTAAGAGGCTTCATGAGTTCCAGACATCAAGATTAAACAACCAGGCTTCAGTCACACCCGCCATCCACTGATCCTTGGGCAAGAAAGGTGACGCTCACTCTCACAAAATGACCTGCCCTGCATCCTCTCGAGTGGGGACAGGCTTCTCAAAGTCCTGCTCATGCGGTCTCTGGTCTACCGTTATTCAGGTTTCTCCATCGCACTTTAAAGATGTCCACACTGAAAACGGTCACAGAAGTGCAATGAACAGATGGGCCGACAGGACCTTCTGCCAATCACTTCCAATTACTCAGCTGTCTATTAATAGCACACGGCAATTAATCAACAAAGGTGTTTATCATCTGAGAAGGAGCTTCTGCCTCACAATAATGTTATTCACCAGTCTTTTCATCTGCTAGTTTTCAAGGCTGCTAAAAACTGTGATCTCAATCTCCCTCCTCACCCCACTTTATCTTAAAAAAAAAAAAAAAAAGTACGGACCCAAGTAATCCTTCCCTGACAGTTCAGTCAACAAAGGTAATGCTATATTTTGGCTACTTCATGACTAACAGATTTGGTCAATATCAGGCCATAAAATTGTTTTGTTTGTCACTGGAGTCATTTATTTCTCCCTCGAGTTAACATAGCTGAAGTGAGAGTTCAATAAAAGCAGTGACAGTGACAGACGTTTATGGGGTCCAGCGATGTGCTGCATTCTGTGCTGAGTGCTCATTCTGCTTCCGTTTGCTCACAGCCGAGGGCAGTGGTTTACCAACCAAAATGGTATTCCCTGAAAATGGTGGGGAGGTCCACAGACCAACACCTCAGCAGTGCTCGCACACTGAGGCATATTTATCTAGTGCTCTGTCCTATCTCACTGAGCCGGAAAGTCAAGCTACTGGTGAAGTCAGGGCACGGTGGTATTTCCCATAAAGGACGTGGGGAAGGCTAGCATCCCAAGCTGCCTCTCGTGGAGATGGCAAGACGGCTGCTGCGTGCTGCTACTGTCTAATGGGATCACAATTCTCCATTTTTTTGAAGATGTAAACATCTTTTTAGTTCACATTCTAAAACTGTGATCATGTCACTTTGACCAGTGTAGCCCTTACTGGGCCTAAAATCAGATTTCCTGTATCTGTACCCAATAGTTAGAGTTTACAAGTAAACAGCATCAAGTAAAAACCCACAGGGCTAAGGAATGATCACCGGTTCTGTGGCCTCCTCTAAATCCTTGATCTGCAATTATTTATGATGCATAACTTACATATCATCTTGGAGTCCTGTTTGGAAAGTCCAAGCTGCCACCTCTTAGAGAAGCCCCTTCAGAAGCACCCCGACAGATGGTTACCTAGACTTTGTTTATGCATCCACCATGGAGGCTGCATCACATGTCAGCCAGAGGTGAGCGGGCAACCGACTCTCTGTTGGAAGGCTCTGGTTGTAGGGAACATGTCCATATGTTCACCCAAAATGGCCCCCTGGACATTCCTCCGCTGCTGCAGTGACCTCGGGGCTAGGGTGGGTCTCATCCCTATCACCTGGCGGTCCTCCACATGTCTGACCTTCCTTCTCTCACCCAGCCTCTTTCCCAACACCCGCCTTCCTGCTGGGATTACTTGTATCATACAATTAGGATATTATTTCCTAGCTTCCCATTCAATTTAAAGTTTAAATGATTGGATTACACGTACCTGGGCCTTAAAATTATGTCAAAGAGGCTTTCTGGGAATTAGACTTCGTTAATTAACTCATCTTCTTAAACTCAGTAATACCCTCTTTAATCATAAAAGGAACTTGGAGGCAGTAAGATGGCATTTAAAATCGGCAAGCAAATAACTCTTTAAAGGTGGGACAAATGCAGGGGATGTTTCCTTTCAAACATCCCAAATGAGCTGCTCTTTATGGGACACTGAAGTGCTGCTCCAATCCAGCACACAGAAGGGTCCTTCTCAAATTCTCTATTGGATAATGAATCCCTCTAAGACAGCAGTTCCCCAACCTTTTTGGCATTAGGGACTAGTCTCATGGAAGACAAGTCCACAGGTAAGGGTGGGGGTGGAGGGGTCATCAGGCATTAGATTCTCATAAGGCACATACAGCCTAGTTCCCTCACATGCATAGTTCATGATAGAGTTCACCATCCTCTGAGGATGTAATGCTACAGCTGATCTGACAGTGGTGGAGCTCTGCCTGACCACTGCTCACCTCCTGCTGTGCGGCCAGGTTCATAACAGGTCACAGACCAAACCAGCCAGCAGCCCAGGGGTTGGGGACACCTGATCTAAGACATCCAATCCACAGCTGGGCCTGGGAGGGAACTGGGCTTGAGGGAACATCAGTATGTCCACATCACAGGTCTGGGGAAGGCACGGCACAGACCACATGCACATGTTACAACTTCTCTTATACCCACAAAGCCCCACAACCTCACTCACAGCTTTTGGCACGACTTGAGAGAGTTCCATCTCTTGTGAGAGATTCTGGTGCTTAAAAACAATTATGTACCATTTCTTCATCAAGTCCATAACAAGAGCAACACTGTTTATTTAACTATGAGACATTTGAGACACATAGCAGTGTTCAAGAAATGCTCACACACACCCCACTGAAATTCAGCAAACAAGAGTAGTCACCATCTTTGCTTCAGATCTGTAGAACTACTCCACATTACAGAGGAAGACCTCCTTTCTCACAATCCTCCAGCCTGGTCCCTTACTCCATGGCAGGCACCACTACGGGGAATGTGGTTGGAGTGTTCTCTATGGCTATGACTATGCCTTCATTCCACATGAACGCACAAACACAATACACCATACAAAGTGCCCCATCTTGTCAATATTATTCTGCAATTTTTATAAGCCATCATGTTAGGGATTTATCCATGGGAAGGAATATAAATCCACATGTATATAGTTTATCACAGAATCTCACTGCGGGAATATGCCACAATTTACACATTTATTCTCCTATCGTTGGAAATTTTGGTTTCTTTTTGTTTGTTTTTGCTATTATGAATAATACTGCAATAAATTTTCTGTGTATTCTCCTTGGAGACACGTTCAAGAACATCTCTAGGTGTTTGCTCCAGAAACAGCAAAGTTGCTTCAGGACTTTCATGCACACAAAATGAAAGATGGGAATGTCTCTAAGACGCTCAGTCTTCCAATGCTGTCTTGGCCATAAGGATAGCTCGACATTTAAAAAATAAATACTTTCTGGGGAACCATTAGTGTAATTAAAAAGTGGATTTTTAATTCCAATTTAAATTTCTACACTGGTAAGTGCTTGATATCATTAAAAATAAACAGTAATGGTCAGTCAGGGAGCAACTTCATCTAGAAGGTCAGAGAAGATTCCATGAAAAAAAAAAAAGACAGTTAAATCTGGGTCAGAAGACCAAGTGAAGTGGACAGGGTACAAATATTTAGGCAGGAGAACAGGCAGAGACAAACTCCCAAGTCTGGTGGGTCCTGGCTTGTTCTCTGGTTCCTGTTCTTCTGGAGAACACCTAGCGGTGGACCAGATAGCATCTATAACTCTCCCACTTCTGTTCCTGCTCACGTCTTATTTTCAAGTCCTCAGCTGCTACCAGGAAAGAATGTTCCCCTCTGAGGTTTTTAGGTACAGGAAAAACCTTCTTCTGGTTTTAAACTCCCGATTTTCTTCTTGCTAATCTTCCTACTTAAACTTGACAACTTCTGCTTTTTAAATGCTTTGAAGTAAAGACTGCAGAAAATGAATAGTTAAACATTTGGTCTAATGTTTCTTTCTTTGGTCATACCAAAAGGACACACCAAGCACCATGACTTTTCTGAGGATAGCTAGAGGTGATTCTATGATTCGAATTCCTCCTTGTTCCTGGCATCTCTGCAAGTCTTGCCACCCATCCTTGTGACTAAAACCTTGCACAAGACCCCAATGAAGAGTAGGAGTCCTTGGATATCTGCCCAGTTAATAAGAAAACTGTAAATGCTATTGTGAAATAACCAAACTAATTAACCCCCTGCAGTTTCAGAAAACTAAAAACCCCAGGGCAGAAACTCACACATCTCAAAATTACCAGAAGAAAGAAGGAAGTGCCATTTCTGTCTTAACAGCAGGGCAAATCAGTGGTGCGGGCACAGGTTTAAAAAGTAGGAAAAATCACATACTGCAAAGGAAAAACATCATACCTCAAAGAAACAGAAGTGTTATGGATTATGAAGGTCACGGAATAGGAGGTCAACCTTCCCAGACAAAGAAGACAGTTCAACATGGCAAGAAAAAGTGAGGCTGACACACCCAGGGAGAGGCTCTGAAATGAACACACGTTAAAGTCCTGAATATAAATACTGAAGGAAGCTCAGGATGAGACCTAGGAGGTGTCTATAAATCATCTCCTTCATCTTCATCATCATCGTCGTCATCATCACTATTATCATCTTCATCATTATTTCTTCATTTTATTATCAACATAGTTTTTATCATCATCTTTACATTATCATTATCATTATCATCTTCATCATCATCTTCATCATCATTATCACCGTCACTTTATCATTATCATCATCATTATTATCACCACTACTATCATCTTCATTATCATTATTATCATAAAGATCATCCTCATGGTCATCACTGTCATCATCTTCATTATTATAATTATCATCATCATTGTCATGATTATCATCATCTTCATTATCAATCACTTTCCTCTTTCTCATCATCTTCATCATCATCAGCATCATTTTTATCATTATCATATCTTCACATCATCATCATCACTGTCATCATCATCATAATTATCATGATCAGCCTTCTCCTCATTATCATTATCATCATAATTATCATCTATACTATTATCATCTTCATCCTCATCATCCTCATTATCATTATCATCATAATTATCATGTATACTATCATCTTCATCCTCATCATCTTCATTATTATTATCATCATCTTCACATCATCATCGTTATCACCACCATCACCATCACCACATTCATCTTTATCATCACCATCATCTTCATCATCATTGCCTGACAATGCACTCTGCCAGCCATGCTCAAAAAGATAACTCATTAAGTTCTCAGGCACCCCTGGGGTATGGCTGCCTAGACCATCCCCACTTTACAGTGAAGCATGGGTCACTCAGAGAGGCAAAATAGCTTGTCCAGGACGATCACAGCCAAGAACACTGAGTTGGAATTTGAATCCAGGCAGGCCCATGTATCTCAAGCCCTTGCCATGAACCTCACAGTAAGAGGGAGCTAAGACAGAGAAGGGGTGTGTCAGTCCAAAGTTACACATATGCTTCTGCTAGCCAGACCACTCTCCTCACCTCTCTGATCGCTGCTCCTCCCTGATGAGACTGGAACATGACTCTACTGAGCAGGTGCTGTTTCAACAGAAGAGAGACAGGAAGGAACCACATATCAAGCCTTTCTTGTAAGTTCCAGCAGTACAAGTAGGACAGACAGACAGGCACCAGGACTCAGGGACTCTTCCTTCAAATGTTTTTCTAGGATTTGGGCAATCAACACTCTGAAATAAGATTCTACACTGATAACTCCCTCCTCCCCCATTATTTGGCCAAAAAGAAGAGTGTCCCTACAGGCACTGATGACTGGCCAGGGAAGGCCCGAGCCTCCTTCCATCAAATACTCAGTGAGGACCTACTGTGCACACAGGCTTGGCACTGACTGAGGGAGACTGAAAGAGACCCACAGAAAGGGTTTCCAGACAGGGCACAAAAAGGGGCTTTAAGATATGCTAGGAGACCAGGAGCCACAAGAGTGCAAGGAAGAGCATGATGGTGGTGCTGGTAGGAAGGAATCAGGGAAGAGTCCATGAAACACTCAGATTTAGTGACAATAATGTTGATGGTGGAGGAGGAAGCAGGGAAGAAGGGGAAGGCCAGGCACAAACATCTCTCTTTTAATCTTTAAAATATCCCCATTGTACGAGGTTCAGCCATTGAGTTTGCAAACTCATCCTAGAAAAAGTGCTCCGTAGCTCATTGCTGAGTACTTCACTATGATACTTCACTATGGTCACCTTTGCAGTACTCCCTTGGGAAGCCATGTACCAATGCCAATGCCTCGTCCACCCATCAAAGCATTTTAGAACTATTTTTCTGGAATGGCCATCAGAGCCGTTGCCATGTTACCCTTGATGTTTTGAATGTCATCAAATGTCTTCCTTTCAATATTTCCTTTATCTTCAGGTAAAGAAAAAAGCCACTAGGGGCTAGATCAAGTGAGCAGGGAGGGTGTTCCAATACAGTTATTTGTACAGTGCTACCAGAGTAAGTGCATAGTGGCAAGTTTGAGAACCTAATTGTCAGACCTTGTATAGATAAGAAAGCAAGGCTTAGTTGAGCTCACATGATTTACCCAGGGGCTCATAGCCACTAAGTGGATCTATTTGGGATTCAGGCAGGCAAGATGGAGAGCTGTCCTACAATCGGAAACATGTCAGGTTGGGGAGTTGATAAGAATGCATCTTCTGGGGTCAGACCTGCAACTTCCTCCCTGACAGTATCAAGACACGAGCTGGATATGAGGAAATGGTCAGAGATCCCCTCATGCAGCAAGAAGTTTAAGAGTTCAACATGGTGGGGATGGGGGTTGCATTTCTGTTCTCACCAGAAAACAAGTGAAATAAATAAGGGCCATTTGTCAACAGATCTTTGCATGAGCCTCAATGATTCAAACCACATCAGAGAAGTAGAAACAGTCATGAGTGGGCAGAACCAGCTCCTGTCAAAGTTGCCCTTTAAACGACCAGGATGGCCAGCCTGAACCAAACCCTAAGCCTTGGGCACTCAGCCTAGGGAAGCACACAGTGAGACCTGTTATGTCCTTCTGCAAAGGTGAGCCTGAATGTTCTCTGTGTAGGGGGTTTCCTGATTATCTGCACTACATATTGATCCCAACTCAATTTGAATTTTCTGAAGATTGCTTGGTGGGAATCTGAGTGAGTCATGGACATTCAAACTCATGTGCTCATTCTCTTATTAGCAACAATTGCTGGTGCAATTAGGGTCCCACTGGGCACCTCTCAGTGGAGAGCCCAGCTTGCCCAGGAAGCCTCAGCTGAGCGAGTGACTAGCAGCATCTAGACCAGATGTGATCCATTCATGGGGCCAATATCCACACTCTGCACATCACGAACAAGGTGAAATGAAATGTTTAAAATATGTAATCTCTCTGCCTAGAATCTTCAAATGCCTTACGTGTGGTTTATTCCTAAGTTTTTGAACAAGGTGAATACCATGACCTTCAATCACCCTTGGGCCACATACACTGTACCTTGAGCTGCTGCATGGGGCACAGATGCCACTGCCGGCGTGGCCCCCATGCACTAACCCTAGGTCGACTACATCATTAGGGAAGCAGTCAGCACAAACACAGTGACATCTGTCAACAGCCACGTGCCCTCTTCTTGCTGACTTTCTTGAAGTGCTCGTACCAACAACACGAAACTCACATGCCAGAGAGAATGGTCAGGGTGTTTTGTATCATGAGCTTCCAGCAGCAGTGTTACTTCTGCCATCACGCATATTCCTGAGACGCAGAAGGCCTCTCCCATCTACTGAGAGGTCTCTGAGACTTTAACAGTGCCAAAGGCTTAGCCAGCCTCTATGCAGATCTCGTCAACTAAAGAGGGCTGTCTGGGCTTTATTTAGGCAGGTGAGAAAAAAGGGTCTCATTTTCCTTCCTGCGGGTGCCTCCTTGAGTTATCACACGGCATCTTGGTTCCACAGCAGCACAAGCACCCCTCAGATGGCCCCTATGTCATCATCATCTGGAGGCTCCAAGCACCCAGAATAAGACCAGACAGGCAAGACACAGGACTCCTGCTTTTGATCAGCACCTATGCACTTAGCACACGCATAAGCACCCAGGACGTGCCAGGCACAGGGCTCAGGACACAGGGAGGCAAGCAGACAAACACAAAGCATTCTCACTCTGGAGGGAAACAGTCAGAAAACACAGGCAGGACAGCTGCAGGATGGTGCAGAGCCTATGCTGTGCCAGGAAGAACATGCCAGGAGACAGCTAGAGCTGGGGATGGGGCTAAAGACAGCCACCTGCTTTAGACAAGCCATACCTGACATGGGGCCATATGAATTAAGACTGAGAAGACGGCCAGGTACAGTGGCTCATGCCTGTGATCCCAGCACTTTGGGAGGCCAAAGTGGGGAGGATCACTTGAGCCCAGGAGTTTGAGACCAGCCTAGACAACATAGCAAAACTTCAACTCTAACAAAAGTTAAAAAAAGGTAAAATGGATTTTATCAATATATCTTCTTTAACAAATACACCCCAAATATTACTGTCTACATGTGAACTCCACTCCAAATGTTATTAACAGGACATTGTGGATCCTTTTCTCATTTTGGCCTTAGAACTCCAGGGCACATTCTACACTCCTTGGGCATGTTCTACACTCCCAGCATGGTTCAGTCTGCCCTAGCCTGGGCTTCAAGCTGACCAGTGCCAGGGCCACATGCAGATGAACTCCCTGATGTTCAGAGGGGCTTCCCTGGAGGAGATGCTGGAGCCTGGGGCTCGCCAGCCTGGAAGAGGAAGGCTTCAAAGTTTCCTGAGAAAAGTCAGAGTGAATGAGGTGGTGAGTGGGGATTCTCAGCAAACCCAGCACATTCACAGGGAGAAGGAAGCCTGGAGGTATAAACACTAAATGCCAACACTCCTTACAGATGAGCAGAGAACACAGCGAGGGCCACCGATCCAGGCCCCACGGGCTCCAAATGCTTGTGTCCCCCAAAGTCCATGTGTTGAACCCATCCTTGTGTGGTGGTATGAAGAGGTGGGGCCGTCTGGAGGTGACAAGGTCCTAATGGGATTGGGGCCCTTGTCAACAAAGCCTCAGGAGCCCCTTGCCCCTCCCACCACATGAGGAGAAGAAGGTGCTGTCTATGAACAAGGAAGCAGGTCTTCGCCAGACATAGAATCTGCAGGCACCTTGATCTTGGACCCCAGCCTCCAGAGCTGCGAGCAATAGATCTTATGGTTATCCATCACCCAGTCTCAGGTGCTGTGTTGTAGCACCAAATGGACTAAGATAGGCCAGACCCACTCCTCCACCCCTTGCCGTGTGGCTTTGGGTGATGCTTTGACCTCTGTGAGCCTGATCCTCTCCCGGAAGACAGGGAGACCAGCTACACCTGCCTCACAGGTCCTGAGCTCTGTCTGGGACTGTATGCCTGACACAGGCAACACCGCAGCACTCTACAAGCCTCACCATTAGGAGGAGGAGGCTTTATTATGCACAAGACACCATGTCAAGAAGTGGCAGCAACAGGAAGTAGATGGGGTGACTCCAGAAGGTGGGGGATTCCAGAGACGCCCTCAGGAGTGAGTCCAGACTGCTTGCTGGGGTCACAGGCTCCATTTCCAGACCCTCGTGGGGTGGCCCAGAGCTGCACAGTGCCAGCTGGCCCTCTACCTACTTCCCCAGTTCTCTTCTCCCCTGGAGCCCACTCCCACCATCAAACTGTGGCTAGTACCCCATCCCCAACCTAGGTTGCCCTAGCTCCTGGCTGACTCCTCCTTCTCAGGAAGAGACCTCATCCCACACACTGTCCACATGTCTATCCACTTACAGTCCAATCCCACCTCAGCAGTCTCCGGCTCAGGGAAGTCCCCGGAACACAAAAGGCATGGGAGACTCCATCAGCGTGGGGAGGAACTTGACAAGAAACATTGCTAGGACCGTGGTGCTGGGAAGGGCAGGTGCCCTGCCTGGAGGGACCAGGGTCCTGGCAGCCTCGGGATCAGGAGCAGTTCAGAAGGAGGGAACAGCGGCATCTGGGCAATGGGAGATGTCAGAACATACTGTGGTGGCAGATGGGGGAGGCCTGTTCCCTTGGAATCCTTCTCCCAAAACTCAGACCACAGCAGGGTAAGCTGACCCACACCCTGATCAGGGTGGTAGAGCCAGGCTGCTGCTGAGGGGGCAAGAGGCCAGGGGACCCCCCCAAGCTGGGGAGGGGCTACCTCCCAGGACGGACGGAGGCTGCTGTTCTAGCCCTTGAAGGGTCAGGTGCACACATTGCTTCCCCATACTCACTCCCATCCAGTTGCCTCCTGATGGCCCCCATCTGCTACCCAGTGCCCACTCCTGGCCAGGCCTTGGCGGGCAGCAGACATACCATGTGCTAATGGTGGTGTCAGAGCCACGTGGAAGGTGTTTTCACAGCGGGTATCCCAGACACTCAGAGTGTAACTCTGCTGCACTCTTGCACGATTCAATGCAGGTTATGTCACGACACACTTCAGCTGAAACATTGCCCAGGGCTTCGGCAGAGCCTGTGTGTCCTTGGGAAGTGGGAAGGGGCTCTGCAACAGCTCCCGCCCTCCTGTAGCTCTGGGAGGAGAGGGTGGCACACGGCCATGAACCCCAGTCACAGGTAGCTCCCACATAAAAGTCACTTCTCAGGGCTGGGCCACCGCCTCCACCCCTCCTGGAACTGGCCAGGAGTTCTGAGGCTAGACCACTTGAGGGAATAATCTAGCGACCTCAACAGTGCATGAGTGCCTGTGGGGGTCTCCCTAGGCCTCATGAGCCACAGTGACAGCTTCACCCCTGCAGGGTCTGAACTGAGGTTTTACAACTTGGGTTTTGCCAAATGTTCAGGAAAAGAGAACCTTGCCAGTTTCCCGCACAGGTGTGTTTACATGTATGCATGTGTGTACATGAGTGTGCATGTGTGTCTGTGCATGTGTGTGCATTCATGCCTTGCATGTGCATGCATGTCTGTATGTGTGCATGTGCATGTATGTGTGTGTGATTGCAGGCAGTCATCACACCTCCTTTTGTTCCTTTTCTTTATTAGAGATGCTAAAATGCCTCTAAAAATAATCTCCTGCTCTCAGCAGGCCAAGGAAGGCAGTCCTAGCCCAAGGAGGCTTCTAGGCGCTGAGGAGTCTCAGTCTTTACACACAAGTGACTGAGGTTGGTCCAAAATTAAAGCCTTCCTGGGCTGGGGAGGGAAGCCAGAAGCTTTTTTTATGGGGCCCTGCTTTCAGGGGAGCTCCTGGAGAGGAGGCAGCTTCCGACCCTATGGGGGCAGAGGAGAGCCATGGCGGGGGAGCATTGTGATCACAGCCTCCTCCCAAAATAGCCTAGGGCAACCTGAAAACACAGGGTGAGGCTGAGGAAGGGCTGGCACCACACCCATGTGGGGGTGGTGACACCCACGAGAGGGAGGCGGCTTCCTACCACAAGACCCAAAAGCAGTAAAGCCAAGAGAAGAAATAAAAGCACTCTAACCCCAGGGGGAGAGGTGGGAGCAAGCCAAGAGTCTCCAAGTCAGCTAAGGACGGGTCTTGTGGCACTTAAAAGGACCAAGAATTTCCCCTGCAGCAGACAGCAGCAAGGCCTTGACAGTGACACCTGACTGCCCTGGTCTGAGGGCCTGCTGTCAAGGGGCCGGGGAGGGGCACAGAGAAGACTCTGCCAGTTGATGGGACACATCCAGGATCCCCCCACTGCAGACCTACATGCTCCTCTTGGGGTCCTCACATGGGCTGTCTGGGAACACATGGAATTCTTGCATGTGTCTAAGGTATGGGGACAGCATCCCTGGGGTCAGGGCCACCACCCAGGGGCCATACCACAGGAGGCTTCCTGGACACTCTGGGGAAGAAGCCTGGCTTTGACCTACAGCCACAGAGATGCTAACACCCAGGAGGAAAACCTGACAATGTTCAGGAGACAGGCTCTTCCTCCTCTCAGACAGGAGGATTATACTGTCCAGGGTCTTTCCAGTGACCCCTAAGCCCAGCTATCAAGTGAGAGGGGCTGCAGGCAGGCCAGAGAGGGTACAGTGGAAAGGACCCCAGTGCTCTCTGGGAGGGAGGGCATCACTACTTACATGCCCCTGTTACCACCCAGGGGCTACCTCTGTCCATTAATAATCCTTTTCAGGGCCCACCTGTGCCTGCCGCTGCTCTGGGCACTGCAGGTCCATGGCAGAAGAGTAGAGGCAAAGCGTCCCTCCTGTGGGGTGCACCGGTTCACCTCACTCAGAAGAGCTGGCCCATGCCCTCAACAGAGGCTTTCTGGAGGCCTATGAGGTGCCATTCAGTGCCAAGGACCATGGCAAGGGCCTGTGTCTGGTGGACAGACGTGGAACATACATGAAGACTTGCTTATGACAATGCCAGGCAGGGATGAGAGCTGTAAACCAATAGGTGATCTAAGCACCAACAGCTGGCACCTTATGTGGGGCAGGGAGTCGGGGCAGGATTTGGGGCTGGGGCTGGGACTGGATGCAGGTCTGGTCACATGGTCCAGGATGCCCAGATGGTCGGGACAGGAGGCAGGTCCAGCCGGGTGACCAGGGCAGGAGGTGGGTCTGGTTAAGTGGTCAGGGCAGAAAGTGGGGCTGGCCAGGTGGTCAGGGCAGGAGGTGGGGCTGGGGCTGGAGGTGGGACTGGTGCTGTAGGTGGGGCTGGTCACATGGTCCAGGATGCCTAGGTGGTCAGGGCAGGAGGTATGTCCAGCCAGGGAGTTGAGGCAGAAAGTGGGTCCAGCCAGTGGTCAGGGCAGGAAGTGGGTCTGGTTAACTGTTTGGGGCAGGAGATGGGTCTGGCCAGGTGGTCAGGGCAGGAATTGAGTCTGGTTAGGTGGTTGGGGAGGAGGTAGTATTGGGGCTGGAGGTGGGTCTGGTCACATGGTCCAGGATGCCCGGGAGGTTGGGGCAGGAGATGGGTCTGGTTAGGTGGTCAGGGCAGGAGTGGGTGGTATTGAGCTGAGACATGCATGACAAAGGCCCGCTGTGGTCAGATCAAGGGAGACTTTCCAGGCACAGGGGAGAGTGGATGAACAGCTTGGTAAAAAGCTGGACCAGCACCGGGATGATACTGGCCAGGGCTAGTCAGGTGGTGTTCACTCTGAATGGTGGTGAAGGGACTGGACACACTGGACACACTGGTTCAGCCAACCCCTAAGGAACAGGACAGTGACATGGTGGACTCATGCTTTTACAATGCCACTTGGGCTCTATGGAGAAGGACTCAGGGAGCCAGGACAGGCTGAGGGAAGGGCATCATCCCAGGAAGAAGGATGGAGAGGAGGGATGCTGTGGAGGAGTGGCCACAACAGGACTTTCTGGGACTGGGCAGGGGAGGAGATGGGAAGGAGAGGTGGCAAGCCCTGGGACAGCCCCTTGTGGCCCTGGCAGAGGTCTTCCCACAGCGTGGGGTGGGGATGGCTGTGGAACAGGCCCCACACAGGTGTTGGTGGGAGTGTAGCCACACAACCCTCCAGGGGCCAGTGGACCAGAATTCCCACCAGCCTGTCATTGACCCAGAAACTCCACTTCTGGAAACTTATTCTACAGAGAGCCTCGCAGGTGTGCAGGGAACTCAGCGGAGGACTATTTATAATAGGAAGTTGGCAGCAACTCAAATCCAAGCAGTTGGGAACTGTTTCAACCAAGTACAGAGCATCTGCAGAGCAGGAAACAGGCAGCGACTAAAAAGCCTGAGGACGGAATTCTCTAAGTGGCCGTGTGACTTTGATAGCGATCTCATGTGACTTTGATAGCAATCTCACGAATCTCATGTGTGAAAAGCAAATTAACAAGACGATACACGGGTCCTGACCCTGCCTGTGGGAACTCACTGGTGCCCGGGCTCATGGGCTTGGACATGATGCCAGGGGACCCGAGACCTGGCAACTGTGGAGCTGCAGATCTTCCCTTCAGGTCCAGAAGGCAGGCGGACCCCTCGAAGACCTACAGTGTTCTTGAAGGGAACTGCAGATACAACTAAAATCCTTGACAGCCATAGCACAGGCTGCCCCGGCGACACTCAAACACTCAAAAGTGACAGTCCAGGGTCTGCGGAACGCGAGGACTGTGTTCCCAGAGGAGGGCACACACACGCTCAGGCTTTTGATGTCTTAGCAAGAGCCAGCATTGAAGGAGTGAATGCAAGAATGCAAGAACAAAGCGGGAGTGTGAGGGAGATAGCCGCCACACTCCTTGTTATTAAACACAGAAACCAGGGAAGAGCAGTTGCCCACAGCCACCCGTCCAAGTCCACGGGGGACGGTGAGGATCTGGGCACCTGCCCCTGGAGCAAATCGACCACAGCACTCTGGACTAGTCCACTGCCACAGAGTGGATAAGGATGCAGAATGCCTGTGAGCACGTATTACTCATAAAATGCTGTCTCCAGCTTAGGCAATGGTCCAGCTCACGATGTCTTGACTTTATGGAGCTAAAAAAGCAAACACCTTTGGCAGGTACCACACTCGGTATCCATACAGCCACCCTGTCTTTCACTTTCTGGACTGTTTTCAATAAATTGCACGCGACATTCAACACCTCATTGCAAGGCAGGCTTCGTGTGAGATGACTCTGCCCAATAGTTGACTAACATGTGTCCTAAGCACACTTAAAGCAGGCAAGCTGAGTGAGGATGTTCAGTAGGGTGGGTACATTATGTGCATTTTAATTTCATGATGTATTTTTGGCTTACAGTGGGCTTATCGGGATGCAGCCCCATCATAAGTTGAGGAGCATCTGTCTAATGGAAGTCTGGATCATAATTTAGAACTGACAGGAAACACCAAGTTCCTCCTTGGGTAAATTATTCTTTAAATCAGCAAGTTTATTAAATAGTAACTCGAGTCCACCACACATCATTCATGGTAAGTAAAAGCCTCTTTGTCTCCCTGCAACTCTTAACCCACTCCCCAGGAAAACTGTATAAAATGTTTTAATGTCCTTCTAAAAATATCCTATGAATATACTATATAAGCACAAATGTAATCAGACGTAGGGTCCCCTGTCTCCACAAGTAGGGTCTACATGGTCTTGTGAATTTGCTTTTTTCATACGAGATCAGTTACTGATCACATTTCCATGACCAATCATGGAACTGCCCCTCATCCTTCATCAAGGCTGCCTGGCTTCCTGTCTGTGGATGTTCTACAGTTAGGGGGAATAGTCCTCCACTGACAGAGATTTGAGTCAGTCCCAGTTTCCTATTGTACACAGTTCTTCTGTGAATACTCCATACTACACTTATGAGGGGGGACCCACAAAAATAAGAGTTACCTTTTGGAGGGCTGGCCCCTTGTAGTACAGGCTTCCCCTGCTAGGTAAGTGTTCTAGGAACCCATCGGCATCTGTGGACCAGCCGGCGCTGTTATGAGAGACTGCGTTCAGCTTCAGTTAAAATTTTTTTTGGAGATTCTTTCAATGCATTTGCCCATTTTGTGATGGGTGATTTATGAATGCACCTGCCCACACCGTGCTGAGTGCTCAGCAGTTTTTGACCCCTGTATCCCAACCTCCCTATTCACCTGCTCTCACCCCAAGAAACTTTTGTTTCTCCAGATAAAAAAGTCCTCAAAGGGAAACATTTTGCCAATGTGGAAGAGGTGAAACAAAAGACGGCAGAAGCATTAAAAGGCATCAAAATTGATGAGTTCAAAAACCGTTTTGAACAATGGAAAAAGTTCCTTGATAGGTGTGTTCACATTCATTGGAGAGTTCTTTGAAGGTGGCTGAAGTTTAAACATGTAGGAATAAGAACACAATTCTTTATAAATAAATTCTGAGTTTTGGGATCCTCCCCTCGTATATGTACATCTATAGAATAAATTTTTGGATGTGGTATTGTGGGGTCACAGGATGTGTCCACCCTACACCTCGTGGGCATGGTCCAATGGCCATCCAAAATACTGTGTAATGTGTATCCCACCAACCACTCTGTGAGGACCAATACCTGACAGCCTTCCAACCCTGGGCACTAACTTTCTAATCTTTGCCAATCTAACTGGTAACACAGTAGATCAGAGCTTTATTTTCCTTGTAAGTGAATGTATCTTTTAAAATGTTTCTTAGTAATCTAAAAATCCTTTTTTCCATGGACTGTTGGTTTACATAATTTAGCCACTGTTTCTTCAACACCTCCAACCCCACCAAATTAGCTGTTGGTCTTCTTCTCATTGATTTTTAAGGAGCTCTTTATTTATTAAGGAAAACTATCGAATATATGTGAAAACATTTCCTTGGGTTTTATTTATTGGGTAAAATTTAAATAGTGTGTGTTGACAGACAGGAACTTTAATTTTTATGTAATCAAACTTATCTGCCTTTTCTGTTATGGCTTCTGGGCATGTGCATTTTTTCAGATAAAATATGAGACTTCAAAGCAATCATTTGCTGCCAGCAGACCACTTCAGGCGATGCCCAAGGAATACCAGGGCCACACCTCTCCATGCCTTTGCTGCAGTTGTTCAGGGAGACCAGGAGGAAGAGTCAGTGAAGTTTGCCTGGTAGAGGTAAATCATCAAGCTTCAATGAGTAAAAATGTGGCTGACAAATAAGTTATGTGCAAATGACACTCAGGAGAGCAACACCAGAACCGCCATTTCCTGCATGTCACTGCACTTCCCAGTTGGCTCTGTTTGGGTCCTCCAGAGGCCTCATGATGACCACGATGAGAAGTCTTCAGAAGCAACATGTCTCACGTTTACCGATGTCCTCTCCCCACACCAAATCAAATCAATTTTTCCTCCAAGGAAATGAAAGCAACTCATTTTTGCTGCCAACCAATGTGACCTTACACAGCCAAGGTTCTGTCCTCTGGAGTTTTACTACCAGGCAGTGCATCTGCAAACCCCACATGCAGCCACGTGGGGCCAGCTATGCAGGGTCAGCCATGCGGGTCCTCCCACAAGCCCCCTGGTGTCTCCCAGAACACCTGCGTGCCTTCTGGATCAAGGAGGAGTTTAATTCCACAGAGCATAATTTTAATGCTAGCTCCGTCTTCTCATACTGAATATCTTTAAAGCAATCATCTATTTTTTGCATTGTGGCACATTCAGGGTCATACTTTCATCACCTCTGATTAGCTAAAATTTCCCATCCTCCAGTCTGAGTCTATGGATTTCCAGAAGCTTCTGAAGCCACACAACATATTTGAGAGATTATCATATATCTCATAAAATAACATTATTTTCTAAGCAGGTTTCCTCTTAGGCATGTTATCTTTCATCAGTGAATCAACAGAGGCCAAACACATCGCTCAATCATTTGTTACTTCAGTGCATATTCACGGAAGCCTACCACAAGCTAAACTTCGGGCTGAGCCTTCCTGAAACACATCAGTGAAGTGAAGTCGCCTGCGATAAGGAGTCTATTAATTACCTGCCTAAGCAATGAGTCCATGGGAAGGACTCAGATGTACTCCCTCATCCCATTTCGTCACTGTGTTTGTCACTTACTGTCTGAAACAGACGGGAAAACAGACGAAAAAACACTCCCTCTAGTATCACTCTGTATAGAAGGGGAGGCCACTTCTCACTTCCTGATGGGCTGGGTCTGGTGCCACCATGACCGAGGGGCTGGGAACAAGGCATCATACTGGCCAGGCTGACCAGATGGCACCAAGAGCAACAGGTCAGACCTGTTGGCATGGGCGTCTGGGGCAAGAAACAAAAATGTTCGGGTTTTCATGAAATTTTCTAGGAAAGGCTGTTGACTTCATAGGAGGCAACCTCCAAAGTTGATGATCACAGAGCTCTTCAGTGACATAATTGCTTTTTTGCTGTTTTTACTTATTTATTTCTACTTTAGAGACAGGGTCTCACTCTGTCACCCAGGCTGGAGTACAGTGGCATCATCATAGCTCACTGCAGCCTCAATCATCTCCTGGGCTCAAGTCATCCTCCTACCTCAGCCTCTTGAGTAGCTGGTATTACAGGTGCAAGCCACCATGCCCCGCCAGTTTTGTTGTGTTTTTTTTTTTTAAATAAATTTTTAACATATGTTGGTGAGTATAGTGTAGTGTCTTCAACCCTTCCTGCTGGGGACTGCTTCACTGTGGCCTACTGGTCATGCCACCTGGGCTGGTGCTCCTGGTCTTGGCATCTACTCCAAGGAACTCAAATGCTATCCCCTGCACTCCATGGATCATCCCCACATACCAACTGTGCAAAAGGCTACTTCCTGCCTGAAATTTCTTCTCTCCCCAAACACAGGCCTCCCCATTCTGACAGCTCTCAGGAAAGATGCATAGTCCTTGCTCCTCTCTTTTCCCTTTGTCAGAAAAATGAGAAATTTCAAGGTCCTACTATCTACAGGTACGGGAACACTAACGGAATTTAAAACAGGAACTTCACACCAAAATGGGAGCGACCCTTTGGATTTGCCTCATGGCCACACCAAACAGAATTCAGGGATGTTGGATTATTCTGAACCTCTTCAAGAGATTTTCTACATGAAAGAGCTTAAAAACCAATACTGTGTGCTTTTTTTCTTTTTAGCGACCCCTTATTTATGACCCACTTGGGATAGTACTGTTCACCCTTTCCAGATGGCCAGCTGTGTCAGACACAGGGAAAAGGGCTTGATGCATGTGATCTCATCCAATATCCACAAGGGTCCCCCAAGGAAGGCGCCTCTGGCAGGTCACGTTACATGCCAGCATCCCCCAGCCATGGACGGGAGGTGGGGTCCAAGCAGACCTGGCTGTGAGCAATTCCTCCAAGCTTCAACCAGGCTTGACAAGGACCTAAGGAGTTGTTCTTTTATCTCCCTACGTGATGGCCCCCCAGGGAGTTCCCTGTCCCAAAGTCCTCACGAGTCTAGTGCCTGGGACACTCTCTAGTGTATAAATGGGGAGACATACAGACCCACAAGCAGCCAAGTGCTTCATGGCTGGTGTGATATTACTTAGGGTGACTATTCCTGCGTGCTAAAACATCCCCACTGCTCCTCTTTTGTATTCATTGTGGATCAGTGGACTGGGATGAACCGTGTCCCTGCAAAATTCATATCCTCCTGGAAACTCAGAATGTGCCCTTATCAGGGACAGTTAAGTTAAAGAGTTCATACTACATTCAAGTGGGTCCTCACCCCAGGACTACTGTCTTTACAGGAGGGACACGGAAGAGACTCAGACATGCCAGGAGGAGGCCCTGGGATGCCTGAGGCAGATACTGAAGAATAGGGGCCCACAAGCCCAGGACCACCAGCAGCCACCAGGAGCTGGACGAGGCCAGGAAACATGCTCCCCAGGAGGCCCCGAAGGGAGCACAGTCCTGCCCACACCCTGATTTCTGACTTCTGTCCTCCAGAACTGAGAGGGAAAAAAAGTGTGTTGTTTTAAGCCACCCAATTTGGGGAAATTTGTTACAGCAGCCCCAGAATACTAATGCAATCAGTTTCCATTTAAGATCTAAACTTCTCCAGGAAGACTTTCAAGACTGCACCACATGGGTTTCACGCTATACTGGGTGTCTACATGGCTATCTCTCTATATCTGTCTCCCAGGGCTGGGTGCTTGGTTCACACCCAAAGGTTAGGATTGCATTTGGATGACTTGGATCCCTACCTAGAATGTTCTCTCACACTCAGCAATGTTCTCTCACACTCACAACTTGAGGATGGGCAGGCGGATTTTTGCACAAGAGTAGATAGAATAACTGCTCTGTAAAGTCCTAGTTGCTGGAAACCACCTTCACGGTCTTCCATCTTATGTATGGGCACCAGAGCTGATATTTTCCCCTAACTTTAGAAACAAAGGCTTCCTCTCTGGGTGAGAGAGACTTCTCTGAGATGCTCCAGAGAGCTGAAGCAAACACCTGTTCCATGTTCTAGAGGCTGTGGCCAGGTGAGCAGCCCCCCACGAGAGCCCCCTTCAGACACACCCACCCAGCCCAGCCACATCCCCGGGACCCTAAGGTGTCAACTCTGGCATCCAAAACGAGCTCCAGTTGTTTTACTGAATTGGTGACTGAAACCATCTGTGTCAACAACTATCTGGGCAAATGATCACCATCAGGGAACACAGAGAAGTAGGGGTGTCACAGGTGCCCATAACACGACAAGATGGCGGCAGAAGTCAAGTGTCACCACACCGACTTCAGGTGGCTTTGGAGCCACAAGTGTCCCATATGACTCTGGGTTTGATATACAGTGTTGCCCTGGTGCATGGATGCAGTCAATGGGACAGAAGCTTCCAGCGAGACTCCGTGAGCCCAAAATGGGTCTGGTGGAGGTGGTGCTCAGTCCATGAAGAGCTCTCAGACTGCCTGCCCCCTCAGGTGGATGAATGTGTGAGGAGTTCTCATGGAGGCTGAGACGGTGACAAGGGCTGACTTGGCCTTCCACTCAGGTCACTCGACCACCTGGTGGCCAACCAGTGATTGCTCCTGGTGAAGAGAAGTTTTCTAAGCACATGCAGGAAATTCTAGTTAATTCTCAGATGGCCCAATATCGAGAGGAGATCTTCACAGGTCCCTGGTAGTCTCCTACCACAGATATCATTACTACTCAAGTTGGGGGAAAGGGCCATAGGCTCAGGCCCTGGGACACTGAGTTGAACACTTGACTCTGCTCCTGTGGGTAACCGGGAGCTCAGGTTCCCTATCCTTAGAGGCAGAGGACAAGAGCTCTTGGTGGAATCTGGGACCATCAAGGGGGATGCAATGGGTGGAGCCTGGGCCAAAAGGCCTGGAGCATGGAGAGCACCTAACACACAGAGAGTACTGAGAACCCAACATATAGAGAGCACTGAGCACCCAACACACAGAGAGCACCTAACACAGAGAAAGGACCCAACACAGAGAGCACCCAACACACAGAGAGCACCCAACACAGGGAAAGCACCCAACACAGACAGCATCCAACACAGAGAGAGCACCCAACATGAAGAGAGCAACCAACACACAGAGAGCACCCAACACTGAGAACACCCAACATGGAGAGCACCCAACACAAAGAGAGCACCCAACACATACTTGTAGTAACACCTTGCTGTGGTCAGAAGTCTTGTCATCAGGGTCTCCAGGTACATTCTGTGGGGACTCAGCCTGGACAACCTCCCATGCTGACTCTGTCCTTCCTTCCTGCTCTCTACCCGTTCCAGGATACCACCTGGATAGCTGCATCTTGCTGGGTGCAGTGATCACACTGTGGCTGGCACATGGCCTTGTCTGCAAATGGTTCTGGGACACAGTGGCCCTGCATGGCCTCCCACTGCCTCAGCACACACCAGGATCCGAAATGCTGTGATGACAGCCACCAGGCAAACAGGGCCCAGGAAGAGACTGTGGTGCAGGGGAATGAGGTCTGGCATGCACCCCAGGACTCATCCTGGGACTGTCAAAGGAAACAGTCCTGACTTCTTGCTTCCCCATTTGCAAATTTGGGCAGGACAGGAGCCGGGGGGGAGGCTCAGTCCCTGTCAGGAGCCAGGCCCCTGCTGGGCTGGGGGCAATGATGCCAGCATCCCAGAGCTACTGCAAGAGGGGCTGAGTGGGTACAAGTGCAGAGTCGAGAGCCTCAGGTGTGGCATAAGCACCAAGCTCCCTGCTCTCCTGTGAGGGGTGCTGATAAAATGAGAAATGTTAGGTCCACATTACAGGCCAGCAGAGTGCAGAGCCACACAGGATGTAACCTTATGCCCACTGAATGAATAAGTGATCTCCCAGCGGCCAAGTAAGGACTGGGCAGAGGTGCTGGACTAGAATTCTGGGATTCACATCCTGGCCTGACCTCTGACCAGCTATGCAACCTCGAGCAGCAGACTTGACCACTCTGTGCCTCAGTTTCCCCAGCTGTGAAATGAGGATCATGACCAGGCTCGGTGGCTCAGCCTGTAATCCCAGCACTTTGGGAGGCTGCGGCAAGTGGATTGCCTGAGCCCACAGGTTCGAGACCAGCCCAAGCAACTTGGTGAGACATCATTTCTACAATAAATAAAAAATTAGCCGAGCGTGGTAGTGCACGCCTGTAGTTCTGGCTACTTGGAAGACTGAGGCGGAATGATCACTGGAGTCCAGCAGGTCGACACTGGGGTGGCTGTGAGGGAGCCACTGTACTCCAGACTGAGCAACGGAGCGAGACTCCAACTCAAAAAAAAAAAAAAAGAAATGAAGATCATGATGCAGCTGCTTATCGTATTAGTACATATAATGATGGAATATATATTATGTTATTATATATTATTCACACTATGTTATGATATATTAATATTTTACATAATATTATTATTATGTTTACTATAGGATTGCAGGGAGGATTAAGCTAGGTAACACGTGGTGAGTGTTCTTGTGGTCTACCAGGCATATGCTCAGTAACTGACACCAGTTAAGATCACTGTAACCAAGTCACTGTTGACCACAGTGTCACATGACACGGAGAGCAGCGCCTCCCCCACCTGTCCTCAGAAGCACCAATTCCTCTGGAGACTCTGGGAGGGGCCTCCGCCATCCATAGTGGCAACGGCTAACCTAGCAAAGTCCATGGGCGTTTGCTCATTGCAGAACCTTCGTGGAAGATGTCACGTGCATGTCGGTGACTCAGGAAGGGAGGAGATCACATGGTCGTGGTGTCTTCCAAAAACCCACACTCTTGGGGAAAGCCAAATTCTCACACACACAAGCACAGCTGGTATTGTTTCATGGAGAAGCTTAACATTAGCATGCCACAGCCTACTTTTTTGAAGACATCAAAAAATTAAAAGAAAATTTTAAATAGCCAAAAAGGAGAGATGATCAAGGCTTTTTGTGGAAAGCTGACCCCACCTTCAGATTTAGCAGAATCTGCCTTGCCCCACCTCCCCCACCCCCACACTCCTGGGGTGAAGCCCACACTCCCAGATCAATGAGAAGACGGCATTCATCGCCCAGGAAATTAACCAGTCTAATCTGCAGAGTTAAGTTAACACCAGAGCTCTCTGATCTCAATCAGCAACTAATGAGACCCTTGGAGCCCTCACCTCCTCGATGCCTCATGCTCTCGCCGAAATCCTCTGGTGTGGCTGACCATGGGCCAGCCCAGGCAGGTCACCGCTACCCCATGGGGAACCACATGGCAGGAGAGCCTGGGCAGGGGTCCGAGGGCAGACAGGCAGACAGGCCAGCCTGCTGGGGTGATCCCAGGACATGGCCCTACTGCAGGGGCAGAAGGATGGTTTCCTCTTGCTCCTGCCAGGGCAATGAGGCCTGTGTAATCCAGTCCTTCTGAGTGCTGTCTCCACCACATCCTGCCCACCTCTCCAGTCATCAGGCCATTTCCCAGTTCTTTGCTCCCTTGATGTGTCCTCCTCCCACAGGACCCTTGTACGTGCTCCCTGTGCCTGGGTTGCTATCCTCCCTCTTCACCTGGTAGGCTCCTACTAATCTTCCAGTCCCAGCTAGAGCTAGGCCTCTTCAGCCACAGCACTGCTGGCATTTGGGCCTGGACCATTCTCTGCTGGGAGGCTGCCCTGTGCAGCACAGGGTGTTCAGCAGCATCTCTGGTATTCACCCACCAGACGCTAATAGCACCCCTGTCCCCCAGTCTCCAGATATCACCAAGTGTTCCCTGGAGGACAGAACACCTTGAGAATCTCTGGCTTAAGCAGCAGGTTCTACCAGTGGTAGAGCCCACCAGGCTGAATCTTCCTCCCGAGGACAACGGCCCCACAGCCCACGGCCACACTTGCCCAAGCCATCCACCTCCTCCTGCGAGGTTGTCTGATTAGGGCTCCTGTTGCTCACCAGGCTGTGAACCCCCAGGGACTGGAACCAGCAAACTCCTCCCTGTGCCTAACACAGCATCTGACCCACAGAGGATGCTCAAAGATTTGGTTGAACGACTGACTGAATGCCCACGACGAATCCAGAAACAAAGAACAAGGGAAGAAGATCCAGTGGTAAGTGCCAGATGCTTCAGGGGAAACAGACTGTCTCGTGGGCTCTTCTGGAAATCCTTAGGCTCAGTGACATCATGGATGCCCCAAATAAATGGAGACTGTAAACAGTCCAGCCTGGGGGCAACCCCAAAACAAGGGCAACTTAAAATGTCTGTGGGAAGAACATTCAACACGAGGCCTCTTAATGGCTTTGGAGTGCAGGACACAGCATCATCCAACACAGGCACGTGTTATGCAGCAGATCTCCAGAACATATGCATCTTACATGACCAAAATGCCCATCTTACATGACCAAACTGCCCAGCCCTCAAACAGCAACTGCCCTCTCTCCCACTGCCAGCCTTTGTCCACCCCCTATCACGCGATCCAGCAGCTCCACTTCTGGGTATTTGTCCTAAAGAACTGAAACCAGGGTCTCAAAGAGATGCCTGCACCCCATGTTCGGGGCAGCACTGCTCACAGCAGTCGAGAGGTGGGGTCAATCTGGGGGCATTGGTCAATAGAAGGTTAAGACCACTGCCCAGCTGTAGGAGTGACACACTCTAAAATGAACCCTGCCTCCTGGAAGAGAATGACAGCTGGGTGCTTCAGCCCAGAAGATGTCAGAAATCTCAACATGATCCCTTGAAACCACACACGTGTCCACCGGGTATGCAGTGCATCCTTGAGGCCAAGAGGGGGGGTCTCTGCCCAGCTCTTCTCTCCCAGGACCCGTGTGGTAGAATTTGCAGAGAGGAGAGCCAGGCCTTTGTTGAATGAATGAATGAGAAGGCACATGACACAGGGAAAAGGAGCACGTTAAATCTTCAATTTAATCAATGAACCTCCAAGGATAGCCTTTGCCATGCCAGACACGCAGTCTAATTGATGATATGAAGCCAAAGAGGCCTGACACGCTTCTTGACCTCATCGGGCTTATAATTTTCTAACCAGCTGCTACGCACTGAGCACATATCAACTCAGCATTCCCGATTCCAAACTCCTCCTGGGCATGAACCCTCCTTCACGATCACCATGCTCTTTCATAGAGTGTATTCGCATCAGGGCCACCTGGCAAGCCCTAACTGATTCACGATCTAATAATAAAACTACTGAATGAATTAGCTTTCTCCTTAGGAGAGTCAAAATTAATCCTAAGAGATAAGCCCATAGGCAAAGGGTTAGGGAGAAAAAGAAAGAGTGCCAGTTCAAATAACATTACACGCTCAGGATTTTTATCATTCGAAGCAGTAAATCCTGGATGAAACCCAACAAAACACAAGGCTGCTTCCTTGGGCATTCACTGCTGGTCAGTGGGAGCGGTGAGTCCTGGTCTGGTGTCACCAGTGAAGCCGGGAGGTTGGGAAGCTTCAATCCAGATGGAATGGGACATATGGCCAGGTGTCAATGCAAAACAAGCTGCTATCTAAGCCCAAATCAGGGTCTCGGCTTTTATAAAGGCAGTAAGTTCTCTTGCACATCCTTGTAGCAGGGCAGCATGGAGTGGGGGCGCATTGGTCCCCCCAGCAAATTGTAGACAGAAAGTGTCCTTGAGATTAAGATGGAGGCAGAAGCCCCCATCCTAGCCCTTCAGCATCTCTGGGTCTCCTAGCCTCTAGTTGAGGTTCGCTGGAAACAAACAAACAAGATCAGCATCTTCCTCCAGCAAAGTGCCAGCAACACTTCCCTGGCAAGAACAGCCAAGTCGTTCTATTTGTTTCCCAAATGCCATGAGACATTTCACTTCTGACCCACTTTCTGACACGTCCTTTTGGGAAGACCCAAGCAAATGTGCCAATGTCTGGCTGGACCCACAAGGAGACACAGAAAGGACACTTCCCAGTCTAACCTATACCTGGAGCCAAGGGAGTTTCAGCCGGGGGGGGGGGGGGAAGTTGTTCCCAGGGCAATATCTGGAAGTATTTTTGGTTGTCACACAGGGTGCAGAGGGGCTGCTACCGGCACTCAGTGGCACAGGTTTGGGAAGTTGCCAAATACCCTGCTGTACCCAGGATGGCCCTACCAGACTCAGCCGGCTCAACACGCTGCGACCCAGGAAGCCTGGTTCAGCAGAGGGGGGAGACTTGGCCGTCTGCATGTGTTGGGGGAGTAGGGGGGTTGATGGTTGATGCAGGCCATTTCCCCACCACCCCAATCAGGTCACATGGTTGGGGCTTGTGAATCATTAAACATTTGCGTTCACACACGATCTGACCAACTCTGCAGTGCAGGCACCAGGAGACAGCTCCCCGGACACTGGATTCACCCAGTTTTGGGAATATCGGGCCATGCGGAAGATGCACAGCTCCGCTCCCAGGTAGCTCTTTCGAGGCTGCTGCCATGTTTGTAGGTGATGGCCCTGCACACCATGGGAGGACAAGGCCCCACATGCAGGCGCCTCCCCACGTGGCCCCTGTCTCTGCTGTGATGGTTGCACCGTGCAAATGGCTAAAATCCAGCAGAGGATGAGCCCAGCTCCGGGCCACAACTCAGAAAGAGAGGGCCCCCTCCCCAGAAAGTGAGCGAGGCTGCGCTCATGATGGCCTGTCCAACTCTGCTTTCATCCTTTTTCCCATGGTCAACATTTCTCTGCTGCCAATTAACCAATCTGTTTGATCACATCTTCCTCCCACCAGTCAGCAGCCTTCGTGGCCTACTAAATTAATTGCGCTGAAAAGCCACCCCTTTCCCTTTAACAAGCAAAGCGGTCCCGCTCAGAGGCCTCAGCAGATGGCGGATGGGAAGGGAGAGCGACAGAAACCTGATAAGAGGGAGCTGATGACTTTATTTTTTCTCCCAGCCAAAGGCTTGTTCCATTGCCGCTGGAACAACACATTTGTTTTGCCGCCTGAACCTGATTTAGGGGAACAAGTCGATGATTTCAAACTTGTTAGAGCCTTCAAGTCACTGACTGGGCTAAGCCCAGCCTCCAACTGTGGTGCGCGGTGCCTCCTCCAGCTCCCAAGTTCCAGAAAATTCAATGTTCCTTTTCCTAACTTCTACCAGTGGAATGGATTTTGAAAAAAGGCAGATTTATCAAAAAGCCTATCTGAAAACACCCTTCCGTCTGGGAGGTGAACACCTATTTCTTATTTCATAGACTTCCCTGAAACCCATCCATGCTAACCCAAAGGAACCTGCTGGTCCCTGACTGGGTGGCAGGGGTCGGGGTAGGAGGCCATGAGGGAAGGAGGCTCTAAGGAGGAGGAGGGGGTGAAGAGGAGGAGGAGGAGGTGAGTGGGCACAACTGCGTCCTGCCTTTCAATGGAAGCTGCTCAGTCATTCTTCCTCCCAACAGCCCCTGGACTCCTGCCTTATAAGTCCAAGTCCCTATGGAAATCCTCTGTTCTGGAAGCGCTCCCACCCACTGGGCAGAGGGTGGCCTCGTGGCAAATAGGCCCAGCACCTGCTCCTTCCCCTGATGACCTCCTGCCTGGATCTGTGCACCTGGATCTTGGCACCTTTCATCTCTCAAATTCTTTTACCTGTTTGTTTTCTATCTGTACTCCATCTGGCTTATACCAAAATCAGATTGGTGGACTTTCGCGGCCAGGAATACGAGACCTGCTGGTGTCTGGTCTCTTGCATCAGGGGTCCACGGTCCCCAAGGCAAGCTTTCTCTCTTTGCTCTGAGCTCCATGTTCCTGGAAGAAACTTCCAGAAGGTTCTCTTCTGTTGGATACCAGATTCCTGTCTGGCATCTTCCAGAAAAGGAAAGGTTTCTTTCCCAGGAGTCCAGAAACCCATGTGCATCTCACTGGCCCCGCCCAGATCACAACACCCTCTTCCTGCCCACATCAATCACCGAGGACCCAGAAATAAGTTGTGCTGCCCAGGGGAGGCTGGGCCCCTCAAACTCTCTGCACCTGGGCCCTGACGTGGAACACTGGGTCGAAATTGAGACTTTTATATTTTGCCTAATTGGAACCTAGTCAGGTTTAAAATTAAGGGGTGAGTGGGCAAAATATATAAGGAATGCAAACAAATCAACAGCAAGAACACTACCCGATTAAAAATTAGGCAAAGGACCTAAATGGACATTTCTCAAAAGAAGACATACAAATGGCCAAATGGCTTACGAAAAAATGTTCCACATTCCTAATCATCAGGGAACTGCAAATTAAAACCATGCTGAGACACCACCTCACACCTACTAGGACGACTATTACAAAAGACAAGAGACAACAAGCACTGGCGAGGATGTGGAGAAAAGGGAGCCCTCGCTCACCCTTGGTGGGCATATAAATTAGCACAGCCATTAGGGAAGCCAGTGTGGAGATGCCTCGACAAACAAGAAACAGAACTTAGAATGGCCCTAGGATCCAGTGATCCCACTTCCAGGTCTTCATCCACAGGAAATGAAACCAGGATCTCAAGAAGATCTCTGCACTACGTGGTCAGGGCAGCCACGTTGTGGAATCCACTTCAGTGTCCACAGAAGGATGAATGCATAGAGAAATGGCGGTGCACACACACGTGCACACACACACAACTAAATGTTATTCAGCCATCAAAAAGGAGATCCTGCCATCTGTAACCACATCGCTGGGACCGACCCGGAGGACATTGTGCTGAGTTAAATAAGCCAGGCACAGGAAGGGAATACCGAATAATGTCACTCAAATGTGGAGTCTAAAGGAAGTCAAACTCATACCAGCAGAGAGTCAAACGGTGGCTGCTGGGGTTGGTAAAGGGTTCAAAGCTTCAGCTACGACTCAGTTCTGGAGATTCACGTGAGTACGGGGACTAGGCCACCCACCATCAGCAGTGCTGTATTCTACACTTGAACTTGTTAAGAGAATAGATCTTAAATCCTCCCCTCAACCCCCACCCCGCCCCCCCGACACAAAGGTAGGTGGAAGAGGTCGGGATAAGCTTGACTGGGGAATCATATGGACTTCACATCACCCTCTATACAGCATAAACACGTGCAATTTTGTCAACTAGACCCACACACTGAAACACGACCAGTCCCATGACGTTCCCAGGGTGGACAGCGCTGACTGGTCTCACACAGAGGTAACCCTCGCCCTAATCCAAGCACGAATTAACCCCTCTCTCCACTAGGTTTAAGGACTTATTGACTCAGAGGTTCAGGCCCTCTGTTAAGTGGCTGGTGGGCCACAGCAGGGTTTGTCTACGCTGAAAACCAAGCATGCAGAGGCCCTATGATGAGCTGAAACACAAGAGAAAGATCGCTCTGGTAGGGCTCACACCCATGGCCCAGTCTGGCTCCCAGGTTCCAGCCCTGGGGTCAGTGATGGCTCTGGCCTATGGGCGCTTCCCGGTGTCAGTGCTGGCAGATTCCCAGCGAAGTGCAGTGAACCATCACAGCACAGCCAGTCCCTTATCAGACATGTGGCTGAGCCAGGTCCTGCGTAGCACATGGGACTGAGAACTGATGGAGTGAATGAGATTGTAAACATGGCCAGGCCTTGGAGGCAGACATGAGGCATGCTGGAAGAGAGCCAGCCTGTGCTATGAATGTGCTCTCTGCACTTGTGGAAGGCCTGGGGGTGGCCCTGGGTGGGGGGAGGGCGGGGCTCATTCCAACCCTAGGGAGTGAGGGTGCATGTGGTTCCTGAGGCTGTTGGGGGAAGCCTGGAATGGGGAGCCCTGCTAAGTACCCAGGTGACCCGGGTGGGCTTGACCCTCTGCACTGGGAGTAGGGGCAGGCAGAGGATTGGGTGGGAAATATGGGTGGAGAGGAGGGACGGGAAGCCCGGGAGTGCCCACCTTTCCATAGGCTGCAGGGTTCAGGAACCATCATGCACTGCTCACATTAGCCACTACCCATGGTCTGCCCTTGGACTCCAGCAGTGTGCCATGGGGAATGTGGAGCCCCCAGGGGCACATCTCTGCCTGCAGGGGGCCCACACAGGGAGATTGAAGAAGGGATGGGTAGGAAGAGGAAGGGGAACCCCGGCCACATAATCAGGGATACCACATGATGTGATGGAGGCTGACGCAGAGGCTGACTCTAGAGGGTAATGGAGAAAGTGATGGCTAGGCCTCGGCAAAGAAGGGAGTACAGGCCTGGTAGTGAGGACCTGCAGGGCAGTGGGCAATTCACATGGGAATTGGACAGCAGGACAATGGGACTGCTGTTGGGACCGCCAGAATGCCCACTCATGGCATGGGTCTCAATGCTTGCCGGGGTTCAGGCTCACCAAGAGAATGGGTACACACATACTCACACATGCACACACACATCCCATACACACATACAAATACATATAGACACACCACATGCACACAAGTACAAGCACACATGCGTACACACCACACACACACACATGTGCAAGCACACATGCACACACAATCATATGCACACATGCAAACACATGCACACATGTACACATACCACACGTATACACACAAACATATATCTCACACATATACACAAATCCCATGCACACAGATACACATCACAAAAATGCACAGATCACATACACACCACACATCTATACGTACCACACATATGCACACATCACACAGAACCAGAAATACCTGCACATACCACATATAAACACATATAACCCACCACACACATATACCATATACACTATACATACACAGACATATGCCACACACATTTACACATACCACACACACCCCTATATACTCCTGTATGTATGTCTACATACACACACACACATATTCCCAGCCAAAAAAAGTCCTAATTTTGAGAACAGGGCCAGGAAGTGGCCCATTTACTGATAAAAAGGCTGAGACTGTGGATTCACACAGTGGTCAGAGGCCACTTGACACCTGGCGGAGGAAGGGCTAGGAGGCACATCCCATGTCCACTCAACATCCCACCTCTGGGCCTCACTGACCTTATGGGGACATCGACTGACCCAGGGCTGTCACTGTAGAGGGAGGGGCTCTGATCCAACGACTTGCAGGTGCAGACACAGGAGCAGTAAGTGTGGATGAAGGGTCTCCGCGGGAGGCCAGACTACCTGCCGTGTGTGCGCTGCCCACCTGGTGGCCTAGAAGCTCTTAACATAACTCCCGCTTTTCCAAGTTTTTCTTTTTTTAGGCTTGACTAGAACTGGAATCACAGAGTAAAACTGCATAACCATTTCTCTAGTTCTTCACATGTTTTCAATTTTTTTCCTATTCCAAATTAACATTTCTTGATGCAATGAAAAAAAATGCCAAACCAACACATCTTGGCCAGTTTTGAGTAAATCAATTAAAAGAAAAACACGCACAACACAAAAAACTCTGCTTAACTGGTAAGACCAAAGTGGCAAGATGGTTTTCTACTCATTTCCCTGGTTACTAGTGAGGCTGAACCTATTTTTCTATGTTTAATAAATATCTGTATTTGCCATTTTGTGATATTTCTATTTTAACACTTTGGTCATTTTTCTAATTTGCGTTGTTCTCACCAATCCATGTTACCTCTTTATATTTAAAGGTGAGAAATTCTTCCCCATATTTGTAGAAATTATTTTCTCAAATAGGCAAATATGTTAGCCTTTCCCTGTGAAAACTTTTTTTGTAAAAAGATATTTATAAAATATCTGAGTCAGATCCAGCCATCTTTTCCTTTCTGATTTCATCTCTGTTTTCTTCTGTTCAGCAAGAACATCTCCGTCCCTACCCAGAGTTCCGATAAACACTCATCCCTGGGGTGTGTGTGTGTGTGTGTGTGTGTGTGTGTGTTTAATACACTAACTTTAAGTGCCCAACTCATTTAGAATTCAACCAACAACTCATCTCACCCAGAACATCTGACACTCATCCTTGAGTGTGTGTGTGTTTAATACACTAACTTTAAGCGCCCTATCCATTTGGAATTCAACCAACTCATATCACCCAGAACACCTGACACTCATCCTGGTTGTGTGTGTGTGTGTGTGTGTGTGTGTGTGTGTGTGTGTGTGTGTGTATGGGATCGGGTGGGAAATACAGGTGGAGAGGAGGGACGGGCAGCCCGGGGGTGCCCACCTTCCCATAAGCTGCAGGGTGCGGGGGCCTGAACTGTCTAGAAGGAACCATCATGTGCTGCACACATTAGCCACCACCCGTGGTCTGCCCTTGGACTCCAGTCGTGTGCCATGGGGAACCTGGAACCCCCAGGGACACAGCTTTGTCTGTGTGTGTTTTTAATACACTAACTGTGTGTGTGTGTAATACACTAACTTTAAGTTCCCAACCCATTTGGAATCCAACCAATGACTCAGCTCACCCAGAACACCTGTCACTCATCTGTGTGTGTGTGTGTGTGTGTGTGTGTGTGTGTGTGTGTTTAATACACTAACTTTAAGAGCCCAACTCATTTGGAATTCAAACAACGACTCATTGCACCCAAAACATCTGACCCTGAGTCACCTGAGGGTCACTACACTGTGTGAATCTGATGGAAACAAGAGCATGGACAAGAACACCCCCACCCCAGCTGTGAAGTGTGTGTGGGAGGTCTCTCCATAGTGGGTAGAGACACCCCGGGAAGTGTTATGGCTGAACCATTTTCCTCAAGTCCATATGTTGAAGTCCTAATGTCCAGAACTCAGAGTGTGACCATATCTGGAGACAGGATCTTCAACACGGGGACTGTGGTAAAATGAGGTCACTGGGTGGCCCCTAACCAACAGAACCAGGGTCCTTATAAGAAGAGGAGATGAGGACACAGACACACAGAAGGACGCCCACATGAGGACACAGAGAGGAGACGGCCTCTGTAATCCAAGCCAACCCCCCACACCTTGGCCTCAGCCCTCCAGCCTCCAGAACTGTGAGACACTCAATTCCCGCTGTTTGAGCCACACGGTCTGTGGGACTTCGTCATAGCAGCCCAAGATGATGAGGACATGAAACCTTGCCCTCCCCACCCAGCTTGTATGAGATGGATCCCCCACTCTCGTTCTAGCAAAGACCCTAAGTGGTCAACTGGCTGAAGACACTCACCCTACCCACCCCTTACTGACTCCTGCTGGTTTGAGGCAGCTCTACATTCCCAGGGCAGGTCAGCAGAGCGGAGGCAGGCAGGTGACCTAAGCCATCCAAACAGCATATGCTGTGGGACTCTTGTAGCTTCGCCATGTCTGTGGACCAGAGGCTAGCCATCCTGCAAGTGAATCATCTTGCAGGGGTGAGTGGGGCAGAGACAGCAGCCAAGAGGCCACGGCAGCTCTGCCCATCCTGGCAGTCCCTCCTGGTTCCACCTCACCACCCACCAGCTGGTCCTCTTCTCTTGAATGCATGCTTCAAAACTGGATGGGAGTTAGCCAGACTCTACCCGAAGGCTCCAAGTAATATGTACAGCAGGCTCTGACTGCCTGCCATCTCTTAGTCTCTGTTCTGCTCACCCCTACAGCCTGGGCCTGGCACTTCACATGTGTTCAGGAAGAATTTGTGGAGTCAACAGACAAGGCAGTCTGCAAATAACCTTCGTGCTGTTCACACCCCCCACATAAGTCCATGTGTTTCCTTTGAAGAGTAGCATGAAAGGAATCGACCATTTTAGGAAATGGTTCTAGAAGTTTGGTGTATAAACTATTCCTCTTCCTTTCCTAAGGGTTTTTTTTTTTTTCACTTTTTGCTTTGCTTCCAACTCACTGCCATGTTCACAGCACCCCACCTGCTCCTACATAAAATGCCCCAAGTGAACGTTCAGAGGAGGGGGCACCCCCAGGGTGTCTGGAAAGGGGAGAAGACAGCCCAGCAAGGATCCTTCTCAAGCCGGGAAGCCCTGCACACCACATGCTCATCTCGGCATGGTCTGTGGGGGCCCCACCACGTCTCAGGTGCCAAGGTCTACGTGGTCTACCTCTGCAGGGGCAGCCCCCAGCCCTGTGACCCCAGCACACAGCCAACTGACTTTAGGACCCAGCTTCAGAGAGATCACAGGGCCGGCCTCGCACCCATGAATGCCCTGTACTTGCCTCCACGATCTGCTGCTGCCATCTTGAGATGCAACACCTTTAGAACAAGGGGCCCCACATTCTCACTATGCTCTGTCTGGGTCTGCAAATCTGCCCTGCCCAAGGCCCGCCAGGAAGGGAGAGGCCTCGGAGCACCTCCACTGGGCTTTCCAGCAGATGCAGGCAGGAATCAATTCTCGGGTAACCTTTGGCTGCAAGCTCTGCCTCCCACGGCCCAGGCTTCTGATCAAGGCCCAAGTGACTTCAGATGGGTGGAAAGGGGAACATTCAAGCAACTGCTACAGGTTTCAGACAGCAAAGTGTAGCCTCCAGAAGCCTCCTTGTCCAGCTTTTCCTCCACCTGCAATCATCAAGCAAATTCTTTTTTTTTTTTAGAGACAGGGTCTTGCTCTGTCACCCAGGCTGGAGTACAGCGGTACACTCATAGCTTACTGTAACCTCAAACTCCTGGGTTCAAGTGATCTTCCTACCTCAGCCTCCCAAGTAGCTGGGACTACAGGCATGCACCTCCATATCCTGCTTTATTTTATTTTATTTTATTTTTGTGGAGATGGGGTCTCACTGTGTTGTCCAGACTGATCTTGAACACCTGGCCTCAAGCGATCCTCAGCCTCTGGCCTCCCAAAGCCCTGGGATTACAGGTGT
The DNA here is from genome assembly GCA_963574415.1 of Tarsius wallacei. NCBI lineage: Eukaryota > Metazoa > Chordata > Mammalia > Primates > Tarsiidae > Tarsius > Tarsius wallacei. The sequence continues at coordinate 10,829 of CAUYQG010124592.1, read as the reverse complement.
AAATTACCAAGCCTGGTCCAAATTCACTTTTGACGAGGCTTCGGAAGGTACCCGAATGGTTTCACAACAGCAAACAAAAGCCACACACTGGACAACAGAGCACAATGAATATTGTGTCTGGCTTGTGGCAATGCTAAAGCCTGCACCCACCATTTCCCACCACCCCAGCACAGGTAATTACGCCAATGAACTAAGGCAGTGGACATTTTAGCAGAAAAGTCTCAGAGCGGCTGGTGTGCCCGACGTTTGCCAACATTTGAAGGAGGACAGATGAACTGTCTGCACAGCTCTCCTGCACAGTGCAATGAGACGGCGGTGTCGCCGACTCCACCATGCCTGCCTCCCACTCCTGCAGAGGACACCAGGTCCCACTAATTCAATCAGCAGGAAACCAAGTCCACCCACCCAATGCTGCAGCTCACAGCAGTTCTGTGACAGCTCTGGTTAAGTACATGCACTCCCATCGTATTTAATATTAAAGAACTCACCTGCAGAACCCTTGAAAATTACACTGACCCTGGCATGGTACAAACATGTCAAAATATGCTACATATACTCCAAACCAAGAGGCTCACGTGGAACTCACTAAAAGATGCAAGGGATATTTGCATTTTCCCCTAGGGCAGTGAAGTCCAGTCCTAACACACTCCAGTTTCAAGCTTGCAATGTACTTCTAAAATTGTGGTCACCTCATTTCTACAAGGACAGCTGTGTTTCAAAAGGCCACTACCCGAGCTCGGCACATGGCTGTTCACTAATGTCACCACATAGGATGACAGCACTTGCAACAGCACCATTAGTGACACAGAGGGCAGACTGGCTAAATCCAGCTTGGTGTATTCACACCATTCACACCACAACAAGGAGGGATGTCACACAATGCCAGGCAAAGTGAGCCAGACATGATGCCTAAGTGGAATTCCACTTCCATAAAGTTCAAATATAGGCAAAACCAATCCGTGTGAACCCCATCAGAAGGGAGTGAGGACCAGGAAGGACACTATGAGCTGGCTACGCTCCCCTTCTTGGTGTGGATGGTGCTGACTCCCTGATTGTTCAGTCTGAGATGTTTCATCATCTGGATGGCCATAACTTGTGCTTTGGGGGTATACAGTTAGACGACAGTGAAAGATGTTTCAAAACTTGATGGCATCACCAGAACCTAGCATAAATTGCATTTGTAAAGGAACCTAGGATGTTTTGCCTACCTATTCTCATGCAATCTGTTGAGATTCTCAGTATTTTCAGCAAGCTTTGAAAGACTCTTAAGATCAACAGATGAAACTGACAGTCTAAACAATGAAGACGAGCAAGATGGAAGCGTTCAAAGTTTTTGGGAGCGAGGCGGCCAGGATCTAAAACACAACCCACTCCCACTTGAGACTTTTAATTGTATTAGTGGGCTCAGTTGTGTCATAAAAATATTAAAAGGCCTAGAGGAAAAACAACAACAACAGAGGGGTGCTTTAGAAGAAAGTGTATGAAGTTTTAGCCTACTTAGAGACAATTCACGCTTCCTACCCCTCTCGGATCACTCTGTGGCCTGGACCCTCCTCTGGAAGGCAAGTGGACAGGTCCATACCATGTTCAACCAGCCCCAGCTCACAGCTCCCACACATTTCCCGTGAGACCTTTTCCGGATCCGCTTGTGATGTGACAGCATCCTCCGTTTGCTTATTTCTGTCGTCCTCTTTACAAGTGGAAATGACAGGCACCAAATCAGGGAGCTCGTGCCAACCTTGGTGTTACCCCAGCCACGCAGGTGCTCGTGAGCAGTGAGACACACGGCACCTGGTATGTAAAAACTCCCATCCATGCTGCAGGAAGGCTGCACACAGGGCTGGAAGGAACCAAGGGAGTTTTATTCACAATATGCCAGGCATCCACTTGGGGACTTGGAGCTTTGTAAGGACCTCAGGCCTTCCAAGCCCTGGCTGTGTGCAGAATGGTCCCCAGACAAGCAGCATCTGCTGGGAGTGCATTAGAAATGCAGATTTTCGGCCCTGTCCCAGCCCCTGAGTCAATATCCCCATCCCCCTGGGATCCCAGCAGGATTCCTGAACACAGGAATGTGAGAAGCCTGAACAAAGCTGCCCTGCAGAGAGGGTTCCTATCCCTCCCCTGGGACAGAGAAAACAAATCATAAAAATGAAGAGAGAAGTTTAGAGATCCATGTAACACATGCTCCTGACTGTCAGGCTCAATATCTATCGGGTGATGCCGGAAACTTCACATACACAGCACACAATACACAATATACACACAACACACAATATACACATGGCACGCACAATACACACGCTGCATGCACAACACACACAATACACAACACACAATATATACACAGCATGCACAACACACACTGCAAGCACAACACACAATACACACACAACACACATACATGGCATGCACAACAACACAATGCATGCACAACACATAATACAAAACAACACAGTACACACACAGTGTGCACAACACACACACTGCATGCACAATACACAGCATACAACACACACACTCCATGTACAATACACAGTACACACACAGCATGCAGACACACACACTACATGCACAACACATAATACACAGCACACAACACACACACTGCATGCACAATACACAATACATACACAGCATGCATTGCATACACAACACACAGTATACCATGGCACACACTACAGCACACACACTGCATGTACAACACACACTGGGTGCACAATTCACAATACACACACACCACACACGCAGAGCACACAGCAGACACAAACCACATGCCCAGCACACAATACATACACAGCACACACACAGAGCATATATCATACCCACACCACACAACTCATACTGCATGCATAACACACGCTAGAAAGCACATGCAACAGGTACAGCACAACACACATAACACAATCCCACACATACCATACACACACCACACATACACGCACATACACAGAACACACATAACGCATGTACATTCACACATCCACACAATAACAGGTCTCCTGTCCCCCAGCAGCTCACAGTCTAGAGAAAGGACCACCATGCAGACACCATGATGGTATAAGATATTCAGTATAAAATAATACACTGAGAACCACGTTTTCAGGACATGAAATAAGCACTGAACAGTACAGTGGTGACCTGGGAGTCACTCATCTCAATGTCCTCACTAGGGAACCCTGGGTTGTCCACCCCACCCCATCCAAAACACCGACTTTGAGGCCCGGGCTCAGAAGGTCCCAGAGGAGATGAAACCAGCACTCGCCCTCCTGAAGCTGTGGCTGCCAGGGCACCCTTTAATCTGCAGCCAAGAACAGGAGTGCCTGGCCTCCTCCTCCTTTGGGGGCCCCAAGATGTGGGTTCCTGGAGGACCTCATACAACTGAGGCTGTGTCTCTACCCTGGACACCGAGTGGACCACTGTATATGCCACCATCATCATCAGTGGGTACACCAAGGCTCTCAAAACATTTAGAAGAGCGGCACCAAGGCAGCATGGTTCGAAAGTGGTCCCTTTATTATGTAAGAACAGCCGAGTATGTTTCCTGGGTTCACACTACAGGACTGCAGCACATCTCCACAAGCTCCCGGGACCCAGACCCGCTCCCAGGTGGGTTCCCAGTTACACCTGGTGCCTCCACCCTGGGCCTGGAATGGTCAGGGGTGCACAGTCAGGCTTGAACAACCCAAGCCAGTTCCTCCCCACTCCCTGCTCCCCTGCAAAGAGCCATGGGGACTCCAGCAATAGCAATGGAGGACAATGGCTGAGAGGAGAAGAGGACTGCTGGAGAGCTGGCACTGCCCAGGGAGTTAGGGAGAAGGGACACCTCCCAACCCACAAGGGTGATGGGCTGGATGCCACCGGTCCCCTTTCCTGCTGCTGCAGCCTCACCTGGAACCCAGCGGGGTGAGGACTTGGCAGAGGGAAGGGCAGAGAGGCAGCAAGAGGAGCCACAAGACAGGGCCAGGTGTGGACATGGCCATAGGGAGGTTCCTCCGGCCCCACACCATCCCTCACACCTGCCCTCGGTCCAGGAGATCCCACACCATCTCTCATACCTGCCCTGGATCCAGGAGGAACCCATGCCATCCCTCACCCCTGCCCCCAGTCCAGAAGGGCCACCCAGCAGCAGCTCATGGCAGATGACACCCATCTGGTGCCAGGCTTGGTGATATGTTTATCATCTCCCTGCTCCTCACAAGAGCCCCTGGAATGCCACATCCCATCACCATTTCACAGCCAAGAAAACAGGCTCAGGCAGGTGAGGACATGTGCTCCAGGTTCCCGGGTGTAGCTGTTCCTGTGGCAACTGTAACAAGAGCCCACACACTCTGTGGCTGAACACACTCATGCATTCTCCCACAGATACGGAGGTCAGAAGTATGATGCAGGTCTCACTGGGCTGAGGCTGAGATGTCAGCAGGGCAGGTTCCTTCTGGAGGCTAGGGGAGGATCCATGCCTGTGCCAGCTTTGAAGGCCACCTGCGTTTCCAGCCGTGGCCCCATGTGACCCTTCTGCCTCTGCTTCCACTGCCACATGCCCTATTACTGACTTTGACCTTCCTGTCTCTTTAGAAGGGACCTTGCAGCACAACTCACAACTGCAAAGACAAGTGTTCAGATGATTGGGTAAAGAAAATATGGTACACAAGGGGGGGACTCCAAAAATCCAGAATTTATTTATTAAAAAACTGTATATTTTTTCTTACATGTTTAAACTTCAGTCACCTTCAGAGGACTCTCCGTTTGGTACAATACACCTATCAAGATGCCTTTTCCACTGCTCAAAACGGTTTTTGAACTTGTCAATTTTGATGCCTTTTAGTGCTGCTGCCATTTTTTTTGTTTCACCTCTTCCACACTGGCAAACTTTTTTCCTTTGAGGATTTTTTTCATCCAGGGAAACAAACAAACAAAAAAATCACTCAGGGTGAGATCAGGTGAATAGGGAGGGTGGGGCACGAGGCTCAAGCTGTTCTTGGTTAAAAAGCGAACACTTAGTGAGGTGTGGGCAGGTGCATTGTCATGGCGGAAGAACTAGTCACCTGTTTGTCACAACTCGGGTTGTTTCTTCACAAATTGTGATGCAACCTCCTCAAAACTTCCAGATAAAAACTTTGGTTGGCCCCACAAGCAACCAGCAGCCATTGCCTTGTTAGACTCTGGTGTGGCCATGTGCTCTCTGAGCTATGGCTGTTGCCCGTGTTTCCTGGCTTTGGACTCCTCCCCCACCTTGGGGAGGTGAATCTTTTCTCTCTCTTCTCTTTCTCTAATTTACTTTTAAATAAACTTTTCTTTCTTAACCTTTAAAAAACAAAAACAAACACAAAAAAACTTTGGTTGGTCATTTGATCAGGAGAAACAAATTCTACGTGTACTACAAGGGGCCCACCCTCCAAAAGATAATTATGTTTTTTGGGGGTCCCCCCTTGTATGTACCATGGAACATGACTCAGCCACAAAAAAGAACAAAATAATGTCTTTTACAACAACTTGAATGGAATTAGAGCCATCATCCTAAGTGAAATAAGGCAGGAATGGAAAACCAAGTATTACATGTTTGCTCACTTTTAAGTGGGAGCTCAGCTAAGGGTGCCAAAGGCAAATGGAATGGTATAACGGACATGAGGCTATATGGCCAGCAAAGGTAACCTCCAGTCTCGGTGTCCCTAACTTGAATCACATTTGCCAGGTCCCTTTTGCCATGGAAGGTGACACCTTCATAAGTACAGAGATTAGGACGTGATTGTCTTTGGGCGTCACTGTCCCACCGCCCACACACGGGTAACCAAGCTGCCTCTGCAAAGCAGGAGTGTCTCGCACAGACCCAAACTCTTCAGCTCTCCTCAGGGGTATGCAGGGCAGGGTGAAGGGCCCGCCAGTCCCAGGATGACCTCAGGGATGGACATCCCCTGGTCCAGGGGAAGGAGGAATCCTCCGATTCTCCAGTAAAGAATAAAGATCATGACGACAGACCTCAGCTCCCAAGTCAAGGAAAAACAGGCAGGAAGCACCCCTGCTGCCTTTCCCTTTTGCTGCTCATCTGAAGTGGTGCAGCAAGCTTGTTCGTCACTTTGGCTGGTTTAATTTTAGAAAGACCTGCTTGCAAAGTCTTGAAAATTCATAATGAATTGGTGGAGGGCAAACACACCTGCACTCAAGAGACGGCCGGTCATGAACTGCACGCACAGGAACGTGGCAAAGTACCAGCGGTGAGAAGATGCCAGGGCAGCTCCCTAGCCCTGACACTGAAACCCGCCCTGGGGCTTGGGGCTCAGCCCACATGCCTGCCAGTCACTGCTGCAAGCCAAGGATCCCAAATGCTTCTCCCATCCCACAAACGGGGACTCCATGTTAGAGGGATCTCCGCACTTTGTCCATTAGATCTGACTGAACAATCAGTCTGCTTTTAACTTTGCATTATCCTTTAAGTACTTAAGTTTTAATTATATCCAAGTCTACCTAAAGACACTTGAGCTGTCAGTCAGTCAGCCACGGAACACAGTGCAAAAGCGCATGTAATTTCCAAACCCCCAGTTGTTAATGAAATCCCAAACATTCAGATTTTAATTGAACTAGATAAAGATTAAGAAGCTTAGCAGCAGCTGGCATTACGAATAGGTTCTCAGCAGAGTTTTATGTTGTACTCTCAATCATCGCTTTTGTAATCGTCCTAAATTGTCCTTTATCTCGCTAAAGCAGAGATGATGCTTGGGGACCATCGGGCCTCCTGTCTCCCCACTGCCTGAAATATTTCGATGTGAAAGTCTTAATAGTGATTTTAATAATATTATGATCTATACATAGGATGTATATTCAATAAATCCTCACACTAATTAGAAGGAAAGTTGAGGCCTTTACGAGACCTATTTTTAGAGCTTTTATTGCCTGAGAATAACACTGGAAACAACTTAAAAAGCTGCAGAGACTCTGGAGGTCGTACGACCATGCACGGGGTACCATGAAGTCAGCAAGAAGTCAGTGGGACAGGTCGACCTAAAATGTATGTGAAACCCACATGCCCAGGCCCAATGGACACCTGCAGTTGTCCATTTAAAGGAAATGGAAATTTGCTTCCAGAAAGCCGCTGCTGTGTTCTCAAGTGGCCAACGTTCCACCAGTGCATTGAAAACACATCAAGACTCAGCACTGCTGCCCCCATGAATGCTGTATGACCCAGAGGCCCTGGAGTATATCTAGGAGCCACTATGGAGACAGGCTGGTTCAGGTCTGCTCCCTCACTTCCCAGGGAGCACAACAACCGCCTGGCTCCACTAAGCCTCAGTGCTTCCATCTGTCAAGTGGGCTGATAGCCATGGCTGTGGAGCCTCCATGAGACGCTGCTGTGACGGTCTCAGCATGTCGGGCACTCCTGGGGAACGGCTGTGAGCAGTGACCCTGGTCCTCCTCCCCACAGAAGCTGCTTTGACGGTGAGTAGTATTAAGAGTAGTGGAGGTGACAGGTGGGAGGGCCACGTGCCAGTTGCGGTGGGTGGTCACCTATGGCCAATGCCTCTGGCCTCTACACAGACATGAAGGGCAAGGACGAGGACATGGGTTTGCTTCCCCAGGGAAACTGCCTGGTGGCCCTGCTGGGGAGTCAGTGTTTTTCCACCTAACAGGACAGTGTCCCAGGAGTAGAACAGCTTGCCTTGCCCCTGCAGAGGACCCATGAGTATCAGGCAAGAAAGGGACATCCCATCCAGAGGGATCCTGTGGGCAGAACAGGGCAGCAGGAACACCTGTCAGAGGGGTCATGGACATGGGAGGCAGGGCCAAAGGGACAGGCCCAGACAAGGCAGTGGAAAGAAGTCAGAAGCCAGGGAGGACAGCAGGGGAGGAGGTAACCATGTGAGGGTTGCAGCCATGCCAGGGGAGTCCTGCACCAGGAAAGAGCTGGCACCACCCTTCCCACTAGAGGCTGTTTGCTGCAGAGCAACCCCACAGGGCCAGAACCCAGTTGCAGCCCACCCAGTCAAGACACCAAGGTCCCAGAAGCATGTGGAGGGCTCAGGGCCTTTGCACATGCTGTTCCTCTACCCTGAACACTCTCCCTTTAGATCCTCACAGGACTGGCTCTCCTCTTTCTCAGCATCCAGGTGTCCCCATAATGTTCCTTCACCTGACTGGCACCCGTGGCCTCCGACTCATGCTCCCCCTTGTACCCGAGTCCGCTGCCTGGCTGTGGGACACCTGCCTCTTCCTGGGATCCCACCAGGTCCTTTTTTCATGAGTCCTGCACTCCCCATGCCACTCTGAGCTCAGGCCAGCTAGAACTTCTCTGGTGACGTACCAATTCATCGTCAGTCAGTACCCAGAGCCACCTACACACACTTGCTGAATGAATAAATACACGCATGCTTCCCTAGAGAGTCACTTTTGGTAACCTCCCTCAGTAGACCCGGTCTCAAACCCAGCCACCCTTCTACAACTGCATTTCAAAGGGCCATGCCATAAACCATCTGGCCCTGGGCATTGCTACAGCCTCCTGCCCCATGGAAGGTGCCGGCCAACCTTGATGGCTTTAGTCACAGCTTGCGGTTTAGGGCCTGAACACCCCCATAGGTCCTGTTTTTCTGCTCTGGTCATCATCATCTGCATTGAGATGATGGTTTTTTGACCCTCCTGCAAGGCAGAGTAGAGGGAGAGCGAGCCAGAGCCTGAATGCGGAGAGGTGCTTTCAGGAACAAGGCATCCTGTGGACATGGCATGAAAGCAGCTTCTAGACTCCCCACGTTAGCCCTGGCACTTCGAGCCTGAAGCCACCCTCCCCTCCCCCCCACCCCAGGCATGGAGAATTGGTAACAGCAACCTTCCACACAACATGGGAAGAGACTCTTTCCCTGATAACTCACTTCTAAGAGTTACTAAGAAGTCAAGTCATCAGGAAACATCTGAACCAACATTTCCCTCGTGGCAGGTTCATCTCTGGGCTTCGCAAATCTGCCGTTTTCTTCAGCCTGTTAGTATCCTGGGGCAAACTGGGGGGTTCAAACAACAGAAACCGATTCCCTCACAGCTCTGGAGGCTGGAAGGCTGAGGCTGAGGTGTTGACAGGGGAGGGTCCCTCCTGCCTCCTGCAGTTCCTGGTGGCTGTGGGCAATCCTGGTGTCCCCTGGTCCATGGAGGTGGCACTCCAGGCTCTGCCTCCAGCATTAAATGCCATTCTCCCTAGGGGCCTGTCTAATACTGGATCAGGTATCCCCTTCTTTTCTTAGAAGGATCCCGATCACAGGATTTGGGGTCCACCCTCATTCAGCACAATCTCCTCTTAACTTGGTACCATCTGCAAAGACCCTCCTCCCCTACCTTTTTCTTCCCCAAGAAGGTCACATTCATGGGAACGGGAGTCAGGACTCCAACATACACCACTGTGGGAGACACAATTCAATCCGGAGTGCCCAAGGATGTTCTCACTCAAAATACTGGCACCAGGGCCATAACTGTGTTATTCCCAGAAACCGACTCTGTTCTCTTAGAGCATTTTTAGTTCCTGAATTTGGGTAGACCATTCTGTGTACCACATACACAGACATACACTCATGCACTGGCTTTTGTTGTTATCGTGAAAAAAAGAGGACTCTCACCAGCTACTAATTCCAGACCCTTTTGCAGCTTGACTTAGAAATTATTTTCTTTGGGACGTGTTGTTTTAAGTTTATTTTTAATTTTTTTTTGGCAAGAGAGAAGGGTGATGATTATAGTAGAATTAGAGGGTACTGTGGTTGCCAGAAGTCTCAGCGAGCCTTTCAGAAATAATGTATAAGGAAAGGTGGTACCCACAGGTAAACACCTGGACCCGGGGCTGCAGGGAACCTGCAGAGAACAGGCAAGGTATGTGGCCATATGGGCTACCTTTCTGAACACAGAACTGTGGGGGGAGGGTGGCCTGTGAGAACCTTCTGGAAATAAAATCCAGGAGTGAAGAAAGGAGGATGTCTGAGAGGAAGGGGCACGGGAAAGACGTGTGCACAGCCTTTTGCTGTGCTGTGGTCCTCGGCTCTCCCAGGGCACTGCTGAGCATCCAGGACAATCAATCAATGAAGCCCATGACCTTAGTCCTGACAACTCCAAAACCCTCGACTTAGCTGATCTCCCAGCCTCCAGGATGATGGCAGCAGCCGAGGACTGAGTCACCATAATGGTGTCCACAGTCAGACAGTTACCAAACACTGGCCAGGGACCCTGCTCCCCTACAGATCAGTCTCAAGGCTAAATCCCATTCTTCCATCCCTCCAAACCCCAGCCAAGGACGCTCCAGCCAATACCAGGCTCTTGAAACCTTCTGCACAAAAGTCACCTCAGGGTAGCCAACGCCTTCCCCGGACCCTGTGTCGGCCTCCTTGACATGGGATCATGGGCCCCAGAACTGATCTGAGACCCCCCAAACCCCAAAGAAGGGGAAGCAGGCTCTTTGCACGGCAGTGACAACCCTGCAGCCACAGGCAAGTGCCCCTGGCCAGTATCCCATCTGCACAGCTGTCACAGGTTCACTCCAGTCTCCCTGCAGATCCGGGGGATGTTCAGCCAGGGACGCATGCTTGTTAGATTAAAGGAAACACCAAGATGATGGGTTCCCGGCGAAGGGACAGACATGGATGTCTCCCTCACACATGAGAGAGCAGGCAGGGAAGCAAGAGGGCTTCCTCAGAGTTTCTTCCTTCAACTGACAAATTCTCACGAAGTATCACTGTGTGCTGACCATGGCCCCAGCCCTAGGAAGAGCAGCCACTGACGCAGACGGGAGCTGGTCTGTCAGCGGGTCATGCACATGGGCTCCAGGCATGGGCAGGTCACTGGGATTCACCTAAGAGTCATGCTCCACAGAGGGT
>CAUYQG010124591.1:0-17095 GCA_963574415.1 Tarsius wallacei | reverse complement strand
TTTAGACTGAAATGGGATTAAAACAGGATCTAGAGTTCTAATCTTGGTTGATGTTTTGGTGTATTCACCGTAATGAGTCCTATTCCCTGGGGTCACGAAGCTCCCAAATGTCAATCAAGCAAACTGATTCAGAAATGCCATTGTTCCACTCCCACGTCACTCGCCTTCCTCTCATTTTAGTTAACAATACCGGAGTTCTCTGATCAGTCATTCGGAATATGAGGCATTATCTGGGGAAAATTCACAAAGTGTCTTGATCTTTCTTCGGGAGATACTGTTAAGGGGTTTCCGTACAGCAGAAAGTGCTTGTTTATATTTCTGTCTTTGGACCGCACCATGGATCGAAAGGACCAATGAATACCGCCTGAAAGAAAATCATACCGTAAATCTGTCAAAAATGAGTTCGTCCAGTTGAATGTTACATTTCTATTTTCGTGATGGAAGCACCCTGATTTGTCACCGGAAAAGTATGACTGGGTCTGGGTCCAGTTGACTTGTCCCCACTTTCAACCCAGTCTATTTTAACCATTTAATTCTGCTAATGTGTTTAGTCTACACTAGTTAACTGAGAATTTATTTGGGGGCGAGGAAGAGGCAACCTTTGCCCCAGCAAGAGCCCACCCAGCCCCCTCAGATACGTCCGGGAGCCTCCACAACTCGCGTTTCCCAGTCGCAACCCTGGGTCATCACTGCCTCGGTCCCAGCTCCCGGACAGTTCCCACAGTCGAAGGCGTCGAGCGTGTTACTGGCTTCGAGCAGCCCCAATTAATAATTAGCTTAACTGGTGGAGGCTTTGCGCCTTCGTGCTCCATCCCTGAAGCCCCCCAGGGCGGAGCCCGGTTCCTGCGAGGACTTCCGTGGAGGGGGCGGGCACGCAGGGACGGGTTTCATGGGAAAAGTCGCCGCTGGCGTCTTTAGCCCGGAGGGCCGTGGGCAAGGAGGCGCACACCGACCCTCCCGCCCGTGGCCCTCCCCTCGGGATGCATCCCAAATCGCGACCCTTCTCGGGCTCCGGGCACTCGCGTCTGCGGCACACAGCTCCGAACGCACGACCCCGCGCGCCCCGCGCGTCCTCCGCGCACACTTAGAGCCGAGGTGACACGGGAAGACGGCAGAGGTGGGGACAGGGAGTGGAGCCGCTCTCTGGTGGGGCACGATCAATCACGTTAAAATGAAAGGTTCACAAGTTCCAAACTCCCCTTAGGAGGAGAGAGGCAGAGCTTCCCGCGGCCTGCTTCTCCCGGCCACCGGCGGGTTCCCGGCAGCCGCGCGACCACCGGGCATCTCGGCCGCAGATCGCAGCAGCCACTTCCCGGGAACACGCTCTCCGGCCCTAGCAGCCGGGCGAGGTCTACGCAGTGGTCAGGGTGCAGATTGGCTTCCCGGGGAGCACCGGGCTTCCTGGGCACTAACACGCTACCCGCCCGCACGGCCCGGGGCGCGCGCTTTTCCCTTTCTCAGCAAGCGGGAAACGCTTGGTGGCCGAGGCCAGCGGAGCCCCGGCGGCCTGGCGGCGCGGGACCGCGGCGGAAACCCGAGCTTCCTGCGACCTCTTCTGCAAGCGGGGGCGGGGGAGAGCCCCAGTAAGCTGCCCGGGAGGCGGGCCGTGCGAATTCCTGAGAAAAACCCCTCTGGAACACGCCAAACCCTTCCAAAAAGACGGACCTCTGCCCCTCCCCCGTCCTGCGGCCTTCCATCCTGTTCCCCGGTGCCACCCAGCCTGGCCCTCACCTGCGACCTAACGAAGGGCCTAGCCACCCCTCTGCGCCCCCACCCTGCTTTTAAGCTCTGTCTCTTCCCTGACCTTTCTGAGACCTGGGCTAGGGTAGCCGGAGTGCTGCAGAGGAAATGAAATTGTTCTGGAGATTACAGTGGGGCTTTGGGCCAGAAGTGTTTTTTTCCCCCCTTCTTTTTCTCAGGCTTCCAAGTTAAGTGTAAACTTGTATCTCCCTTCACAAGAATAGACAAATTTTCTCGCTTATTTGCAGTTTTGCAAAGTTCTACACACAGATCAGTGAACCTTAAGCGCCCTTGTTCAGACCCACATTGTGGAAGTTTGTCAGGGTCCCTGGGCAGTGAGCGTAATGACAGGTGAATCCAGCAGCCCCCGGGGGAGCCCGACCTAACCCCAAGATTTACAATAGGCCAGGGGGCCAAAGGCTCCCCACACAGCTTTCAGCAACAGGTACTCTCCACCGGGGCAGGCCTCAGGATCCCAGAGTTCAGACCCCTGCCGCAGAAACTGTTCCTCGGTGACCTGGGACAGAGAGGCCCCACCCACATGTCTTCCCCTGAGGAGATTCCATCTCTCCAAATTACCCCCCAGTCACACAAGAACGGGAATCTCTGCGCTGTGCCACCTGCCCAGACACAGCCAGGCCTTGTCTCAGCTTCAGGCCCTCACAGAGTGAGTCCATTGGTGTATCCAGCCTGCTTGTTCTTCTGGTCTATCATGAGGAGCAGGAGGAAAAGGAGAAGAGGAGAGGAGGAAGAAGAGCAAGAAGATGCAGAATAAGAGTGGCCAAAGGGGATCCAGGCAAAAGGGAGCAATTCCTTTCTTATCCAAATTGCCCTTAACTCAGTCTTTCCCACACTCTAGAAGGCAGATAACCAGTTTCAATAGCTAGCTTCTCAAAGTAACTGTTCTGAGTGCTATTTTCCTCTTGCATCTGGATGGACCCAACCTACCTCTCTCCCCAGTCTGAAGAGAGGAAGGAGCCATGTAGCTTTGGAGAGACAAACAGCTTGATAGGGCATAACAGCCTCCCTGTAGCCAGTCATCACCCTACAGAAAGCCTGGGAGATTCAAGCTGCAGGAACCTAAGTGCTCTGTTGCATAACCAATCTCAGCCATAACCCAGCCAAGTTCAGGCCAAATTAGATTCAAAAGAAATGGGGAAACTTAGGGTTCCTCCTCCTGCTGGGACCACTCCCTGGTGAGGAGATCTTCATAGAGAAATATGGCTAGTCTTAAGAACTGTGGGAGCTAGTATCTTGCAGTGAGACTAGAAGAAGATGACAGAGAAGGGAGGATATCTACATAGACATAAGAGATAGAAAGAGAGAGAGAGAGACAGGGGGGTTACAGTTCTAGCCTAACTCAGTCCATGCTCACTTAACCACCAAGGAAAAATAGAAATCAGCCTCTGGGTTATCAGAGGGAGTAGTGAGGTGGGGGTGGGGGTGCCTTCTCCAAACCCGGGGCAGCATATGAGGAAGGACATAATGGGTAGGGAAAGATGCAGTCGAGGGAAAGGGAGGCCTGGACAGCAGCCACAGCCCACAGTCACTCTGAGGAACTCATCCTCATTAAAGAAATCCTTTGTATGATGCTGCATTTCTTTCCCAGATTTGCGGCAACCACACTGAAGGAGGAGGCAGCTGCAGGAGCCACTGTGGCAGCATACAGGCATCCAGCAGTGTGTCCCTAGCAGCAGACTTGGTGTCCCCAGTGTGAAGAGCCCAGGCTTTGCCCATTAGGCTGTGACTGAAAACAACTCCCCCCCCCCCCCTTTGCTCCAGGCAGCCTCCACAGTGACTACCCCAAATCCCTAAACAGATTCCTGGACTGAGAGAACACAGTTCATAGCATGAATGTCTAAGAGCTGGATTGGGTAGAAGAAAGAACAGAAAATCCCACCCAATTCTGAAATCACTAACAAAATCATGTGTGGTAGTGCCTTTTTGCCCCTGTATGGTTGACAGTTTCATACTTTTGTCCCCAGAATGACATTTCAAAAATATTTCTCCCCTACGTTCAACTGAAGACTGTGTTTATGTCCTACTATTGTGAATCAACCTTCTGTAAACCATATTGTGCGTTTTCCCCTGGATTTTAATGAAAGAAGAATTGTGCAGAGGCTACTGCTTTGCCCCAGAGCTGAAACAAAGACTAATACACAGGAAAGGAGCAGCCTTTCCAAAGTGTACTCCTCTCTGATTTGGGAGGGAAGCTCCTAGAGTGACCCACCCATCATCGTGGCTGATATTTAATCCCCTTGGTACAAAGGCTCATCTTTTCACTATGCAGAAGCACCATTGAGATATGACTAACCTTTAGGGTTATATCCCGAACTGGGAGTCCAGGGCTTACACTTGGATTGTCTAGGCCTCTTCCAACCTGAACAAAAAGGATCTGAAGAAAATCACATTTTTTACCCTTGCAACAAAGCATTCCTAATCACTTCAGCTTGTTGGTGAATTTTTATTCCCGTGTCCACTTGGGGTATTGAAATCGATCGCTGCAATATTTAATATATTACACTCCTAGGGTCATTGCTCTCCTAAGACTGAACTCTCTCCCTCATGCCCTCAACTCAGCCTGGTTTCTACCCTCCCACTCCCATCTGTCCAGGCCCTCTGCTTATCTGTCCACATAACGCCTTTAATTCTCAACTCAGCCTGGCAACTTCACATTTATCCTGTTTTCTTCTGGTATGGAAAATACTGAAAGCTCTAGGCATTAGTGTACTTAAAAGGGAAAATGAGGAGCTCAGTAGATTGGAGAAAATTAACCTGCCACAAACAACCTCATTAAAGAACTGCCTACCAAGAGTTAAGAATTAATAGCAAAATGGATGGGGGAAAAAAAAAACCCTTCAGTGAAGAGACCTTAAACCTCTTTCCCTGAAAGGTGCATAATTTACAAGCCTAACCTAACATTCAGTTTTATTTCCCTTTCCTAGTGACCTGTCCCATAACCTTGTAATCCACTGTGGGGGCATTTTCTCTTTGGTCCCTTTCTTCTTGTTACACACCCATAGGTTTGCAAGTCCAAATACTTTCTGATATTTTTGGTTCAAAAATGCACTTAAATTGTTTGGAGCCTTTTAATTTAGAAAGACACTTTAAGAGACTCCTGGAATACCCTTTGGGAATTGTTGGATGATTTGAAGAGTGCCCTTAAAAGAATTGTGTTTGGATAGGAGGGGGGTTGGGGAATCATGCAGAAAGAAGCATGAAAAACCAGAGTGAGGACATTTTGTAGATTTAGTGTTCTGATGGCACTGTGGTTTATTTTGCACGTGAAGTTCAAATTTAAGTAAAGCCCATGTATATGGGCTGTAAGTTGCTTTTCTAATGTTTTATTGGGCAGTGTATTCTATATTGGCATTTTATATGCATAATCTCATTTCAATGCAGAGCCGCATACTAAATCCTGGAGAAAGCAGATGAGAATGCTGTATGGATATTACACTCAATTTCATTGGCTTCAATGAGACTTTGCACATTGCGATTTCCATTGTAATGGCTTATCTTTGGCTAGAATTTTACACATTGACATGCTATTCCTTTGGCCAGGATCCTGAATGAAGAAACCGTGTCAATGGAACAGCCATAATGATTTCATTCACATTATAGCAGGTAACTGGGATCAATGGTCCTAACGGTATTTACAAAAGATTTCCTGCTTTTCTTCTTCTAATATTTTTGCACTTTTTTTTCTTGAAGGAGATCACATTAAAACCAGTCTTGGAGTATATGCTAAAGTATTGCTTCAAAACAAGAGGAGATAGGAAATTCACAATCAGGATGCTTCCAATTCATCGAGAAATCCTTCTGTTGTGTCATGATATTATATGTAGCCCTCATGTGTGATAGGATCAGCTCCTATTCAGATAACCAGCTAGAGATTGATACAAAGGACGAGATTTTAGAAACCCTGGTAACCTAAGTCTACAAAATCAGTTATAGTTCTCTCCTATTTAGGTTGTACAAAATAAGTTGCTTTTTTTTTCTATTTAGTCTTTATCTTAAATTACAAATACAGACTGAAATATATAAGATAATGTGAAAAGTTGGTACATTAGGGAAAGTAGATGTTCAGAGGTAATTTTTCTAAAGAAGATGGCAGGCGTGTATAACGAATTCCTAATTTACTTTTATTTTTATGGTACATAAAGATGTAAAGGATTAAAAACACAAGGATTAAAATATTTTTATTATTTTCTTAAAGTTATTTGAGCAGCAAGGCAATGGAACAATTAAAATGTTAACCAAATTCTTCTATTTTAAAGTCTTCTTTAATTAGGGGGAGAAAATATGACCGCTCTTTTAAAAATCAGGCAATAATTATTCTGGTAGTAGTGATGTACACCCATTTAATTCCCAATCATATACGTTTAAGGTAGTTTTAAAAGTCTTTATTATTAACAGAAAAAATAAAGATTGACTTTCTGAAGACCAATTTGCCACATGATGTATAACACTTGGAACAGAATTAAAAGCATCTCTTTACATTTGCATCTGGCAATGTACTCCATGTTAGAACCATAGCCATGTGTTTATGGAGTGGAGCTCTCCTGGTCTTGAGATACATGCTGTTTTTTATAGCCTAACCAGAATAACTCAGCACATGCAGGACAAGAGGCTGGGAAACCCTGGCCCCTCACCCCAGCAAGGAAGCTCAGGATCACTGCAGGCTCACAGACTGCTTTTCTCAGCATTGGTTTCAGCCTGATCTCACCCTCTTCCCACTTCTGGAGAAAATATTACTAAATATTGGTATTTCCCCACATGGCCTTCACCTGGGTGAAGGGGTTGGGTAGGGGAAGGAGAAGAAGGGGAAAGGTTGAGGGGGTAGGAGGAGAGGGAAAAAAGAGAAGATAAAGGGAAAAAGGGAGAAAGGTAAATAAACCTGTTCCTGGCAGTTCCCACTATATCATGCAGGTTTACTTTGAATGGATACAATAACTAGGCATCTGAAAGCTCAACCGTTCTCGGGTCTGCATATATGGACCCAATGTAAAGGAAGAAAACTAATCTGTGACATTTGCACCATTGACAATCAGGGTATTTATTTGAAGGGAGGGAAAAATAAAGAGGGGAAGAGAGACATGAGAGAATGAATGTAAAATGTGCCTTTATTTCTGAGAGATCCGAGAATCTAGGCCCTTTCAGAGAATGAAGCCCCTGCTTGCTGACTAAGTTGTAGCCTTAAGATCGCTTATGTATTTGTGTCATATCTAACTTTTACAAGAAAGAGGTGGGGGAGACTGTTGCCTCAGCTCAGTGTAGCCTCTCTTCCATATACTGTGTTTCCTTTCTACTGCTCATCACTTATCACAAGTATTGTGTTTTTCCTGGAGCTAACTTAAACTGCTCTTATAGAGGGCAAGCACTAACAATGGAAATTATATTTCAACCTTCCAGTGCCCTGCGTGTGTTTCCAATAGCCCAGTCTCCAGGAGAATTCTGAGTTTGTTTATTTGTTTGTTTTTTGTTTTGGTGGCTTGGGGTAGAGGGCAAGCAGCCACTCAGATGGTTCCCCTTCTGTTTCCCTCCCTTCCTTCCGTGCATCCGGGCTGGAAAGGGCCTTTGCAGAGTTGCTGTCTGCTAGACTTGTGATATTTAAGGGATAAATCTACTGACTGCTGCATCCAAAAAGGGTCAGACACAAACACTGATGGCACTGATTAGATGCATAACTGGATTTTACTTGAGAGCTTCTAGCCTGCCTGTTACAATCACTCCAGCTTTTTTGCCTTGTTCAAGTTATTTAAGCTGAAGGAAGATCCAGGCAGAGGAGCTAAGGAATCAGGGATACCCTAAGCATTCTAGGTATTGGGTTGTTTCCCCTATACTCTTTTCAGTATAGGGGAAACAACATTCACACGCGTGCGTGTTGCATTCGCACGCGTGCGAACACACACACACACACACACACACATCTGCAGGCAGCAGGCTCTCCTAATTCTCTTTCGGAATCCTACACACACACACACACACACACACACACACACACACATACATACACACATTCACACCCCCCACACACACCTCTGGCCTTAAACATTCCTTGCAACAAGGGGACAGCCATTGCCCTTCCCCCCAGTTAGGCACTAGCCATGGCTGCAGCAGCAAAAGAATAGACAGCTCGCCGGGCTGCAACCCAACAGCTCAGCTCTGGGCAAAGAAGTCGTGGGAGCCAAGTCATGGCACAGGAGAGGGCTGCTCCCTGACCAGTAAAGCATTTGTTCAGTTGGGCACATGTGTTCAGAGCACCCAGTATGGTACTGCTAGGTGCTGCTGTTAGGTCCCAGGAAAATAAAGAAAGGGGGATGGCAGTCAGCAATGAGACCCGCATGGAAGCCATTGACACGAGTGTAACACCACACGTTTTTGGGGTCTTGTGTTTTTCCAAGGAAATCGGTGTGATCTTTAGGGAAAGCCAAATACGCAGGATGTAAACATCCTGTTTTGAGAGGCAGGAGCGGCAGCAGCACAGCGATGGAGAGTGCGTTAATCAGTCAGGAAAGGGACTTGGGAGCCCAAGGCTTGAATTTGGCGGATTTGTGCAATTTGGAGCATTTCGACTTAGTATTGATCCCTAAACTCAATTTTGAAAACAGCCTCCTTCGCAGAAGTGTGGGCTGCGTTATCCCAGTATTTGCACGCATCGATTGGGCAAAAATAAAATGCATCATACTATTCGCAAAGAAAGAAGAGGTAGGGACAGTCACAAGAGGAAAAGCAGAAAATGCATAGCTAATATGGGTTGTACGCGAATCCGCGCGAAACAAGTGCTTTAAACCCAGAGGGATTTCAAGTAACAGCTAATTTGGTGAGAGCGAGAGTGCACAAGCAGAGGGCCATCTTACAAGGGAAGGAAGATAGTTGAAGATAGGTTTTTCTGACTGGAATTAACATTTCCTTGTGATTTGCATTAGCTGATGTCCAGTCTCTCACAGGCAGTCCACCTAACCTAGGTTTTCTTCCACCAGTGTAGGCTCCAGAAGGAATTCTCTTTCTCCCAACAACACTGCCTGAGCGCAGAGGCTGCGGAGGGGCGACTGCTGCTTTTCCCCGACCCACTTGGGTCCTAAGTCCCGGGAAAGGCCGCGGGACCAGCCCAGCAAGGCGCTCTCCGTCCGCTCTCTCCCGGCCTGCAGGGCCCAGCCGGGGGGTCCTCTCCTCAAAGTTAATCCAATGAACCCAGCGCCTGCTGGGTTTGGCCCAGACCTTTCCCGGGTCCGAACTGGCTTGAAAAGGGGCTGGAGATGGGAAAAGGAGATAGAAAGATGCTCTCTTTGACTAAAGAAGAAATTATTTTTTCCCGTTAAACAAAACCAAAACCCCTTCCTCTGATTTCTGCCGTCTTCTAAGTCCATTTCAGGTTCCTAAGGGAGAGAGACAGAGAGTGTGTCTGTGTGTCTCTGCGCGTGACGGAGAGAAGGGGGGGTGGAGAGTGGGGAAAGAGAGGACACAGAGAGACACACAGAGACAGCAGAGACAGAGACAGAGAGAGAGATCACTTCAAACAAAAGACAAGAGGTCCAGACAGGGGCCTGCGGTCCCCGAGCCGACTCTGCCTGTAGCCCCTCACCCCCCGGTTCCGCGGGCATTTTCGGGGGGTTCCTCAGGCCTGGCCGAAGCGGCCTGAGCCCGCGCTCGTAGCGGCTGGACAACTGGAGTCAGAGCCAAGACCCAGTCCCACCGCTACGCTGCTCGAGCCGGCGTGCAGGACCCGCCGGCCTGCGGCGGAGGCGCGACCCCCGCGGCCTGCGACTGGAGAGGGAGTCGGCCCCGCTCCGCCTCCCCGCGGCCCTCTCCGCCGGGTCGTTCCAGCCTGCCCGGTTCTCCCCGCCGCCGTCAGCCTGCTGCTCTCGGGGGCCCTCGAGTTCAGAGCACGCCTGCCTATTACTTAAAACCCGGAAAGCCTGGCCACCCTCTTCCCGGGCCGAGGCTGCAGCTCCCGAGGTCCCCGCGGCACCGCGCACGGCGTCGGCTTCCGCGCGGGGCCTCGCAGGCCGAGCGGCCATTTACTGCCCTGTGATTGCGCCGAGGACCAGGTTAGCTCATAAAGCCTTTCACACTCAACAATGGGGATTTTCTCAACAATTAACAAGAAACAACATAATAAAGCCATTTACAAAGACCTTGCTATTTACTATAAATTAGGCGCTCTTTAAGAGACCAGTGCGTAATTTCACACACTTTACAACTGGGACTGCATTTTAAACACCCAGGAAAACTAGCGTCTTGCACCCCCCGCGCCCGGGCTGCGGTGCACCTCTGTTTCCCCTCTTCCCGGGAGCAGCTTTGTCTGCACGGCTGCACTCCAGCCTCCCCAGCCGAGGGTGCTTTTCCAGGTCACTGTCTCCCGTCTCCAGGCCACCATTCCACTTGCAGACGCGCCGAGCGGTTCCCAGGGACCAGGGCCGAGGCTCCACGGCCAACTGGCCCGGCCCCGCCGCGCTCCCCCACGTTGGGAGTCCCGCGCGGCCCTGCCTGCGCCCCCGCGCCCTCCCCACGCCCCGGGCCTCCGCTCTTGGGTCTCTTCCCAGGAAGCGTCGGCGGACGCGCTGGCCCAGGGGGAAGCCCCGTCCCTCCGCCACTCGCATTCCACACGCGCACTTTGGAGGCCTTGGCCAGCCCTCCGCCCCGCGCAAGGCGCTGGGCTCCACTCGCCCGGGGAGGAGAGATGAGGCCTGGGCCAGAAGGTGAGAAAGGGCGTGTGCAGGGTGGGCGATGGCTCTGGGACGCACAAAAGGAGCGCCCGGGGAGGGGAGGCGTTCCAGCCCCCCAGGGCCGGCCCCCGGGCGGGGACCCAGGCGGGCCGCGCTTTGCCGCCCCTGCTCCCAGCGGGCCTGGCCACGAGGCCGCCAGGCCGTGAGGCCGCGCCAGAGGAGCCGGTGTGCGGGCCCTGCCGCCCGCCCGGGGGGCGAGATCGTCACCCATTCAGAGGACAGCCAGATCTGGGCGGGAAAACAAAAGTCACAAAGAAATTTGTTTGCCACCGTGCAAAATGGCGGCACTTAAACATCTTTCTGGTGGTGGCGGTGGTCCTGGCCAGAGAGCCGGAGTTGCCCTGGGTCAGCACGGTCCTCCAGAGCCCGGAGGCGCCGGGCAAGCGAGGGGCAGGGGACCCCCAAGGCCCCCTCGGCTTCCTTCGCCCGCTCGGCCGGCCCCTGCCTTCCCTCCCAGCCCGCCAGGCCCAAAGCCCGCGCCAGCAGCCCCTGGCCACTGACCCCTGTTTACAAACATAGACCGGGGGCGGGGTGGGGCGGCCGGAGCGCGGGCAGGCGGGGTGGGGGAGGCAGCGCGCCCCGGAGGACGCCACCAGCAGAGAGGAACGAGGAATTGGTGCGAGAGAGCTGGCCCGGCAGCTGGAAAGGACTGAACGCCTTGTTTTTGAAACTGTCAATTCTCTCAACCCCTATTGTGAGGGCTTCATGCAAAACATCTCAGGCCTTTTAAAGTAGGAGCTTGTGAGGCCGCCACAGTTTGAAAAGGAGCGAGAGAGGAGAGGGGGCCCAGGGCATGGGCAAAGAATGATAGCTGGGCCCCCCAGCCCCCTCCCCTCCCCCCCCTTTTTTTTTGCAAAAGAGGGCCTGCCAAACAGGTAAAATGCAGCGCTCCCCCAGCTCCTAGATCTGCCCTGTGTCCTCACTCCCCAAGCTAGTTTGCGAAATGCCCTTTGGCCTAGGGAGCAAACCAAAACCAAAGCTAGCATCAAAAATAGTGCTTCCTTACAGGAAAGGGGAAAATCCTGGGGATGACTGGGGTGACCGGGTGGACTAGCTAAGGTGGATGTCCTGTTCCTCCTTGCCAATTTCCTGAAGTTACTTGATGGGGAGCTGCCCCCCTCCCCTTTCTAGTTTGGCTCTGGGAACTCCCTCTTTTCACATTCTTTTCAGCAGGAAGCTATTTTCAAGGTGAAGCAAAACTCACCACATTTTCTTTCTTTTGTAGATGCTAATGCTTTATTTTAAAAAAAAATTTGGACCATGAAGGATCTCTGTTTTCTTTGAAAGAAAAAAATGCTTTTGAGGAATTAGTTTCTACATCTCGTCCTGCATGCAAACAAAACTATCATTCTTATATTAGCAGAAACTCCCAATTCTTGTTGATTAGAACTTTGAGGAATTTCTAGACCATTGAAAGTCACCCAGACACGGATAAGATAAAAATTCAACACCAGCCCATCTAGTTTGTGTTATTGCTGTTTAGTGGCGGCTCCTTGTTGTTGATTTTCAAATAAACAACCATTATTGAGATTACTCCACTGTAATCAAGGAAGCCAGGAGAAAAGAACACCCACTTTCAAAAGTAAATGGTTGCAAAAGAGCAAGCTGCATTTTTCCATAAAGGCAGAAAACCTGACTGTGGAAGGCAGAGTACACACATCTCTTAAAAAAAGAAATAACTAAATCTTTATTTCACAGTCTTATCAGGAAATTACTTTTATAGGAGACAAAAAATGAGTTTGTTTTCCCAAAAGTTAGAGAAAAAGCCTTTTCCTGCATTTTCCTCATGTCTATGAATGTTGAGCTCTAGACACAGGAATCAGTGACCCTAGAGCCATATAGCACTTAAAAAAAAAGATATTCCCTGAAAACATTTAAATGTAAAAATGCAATCTATCAATGGAGGTAACTTTTGTTTTCTCTCAGTAAGGCTTAACTTTTTGAACAAATGGGACATTTATAGCAGCTTGGAAAACCTAGATATTGTCATTAATCATACAACAACGAAAATAATATAAACTCTACTGAGAATCATTCCCACAGCAGAATGGAAAAACAACTAAGGGGCTCCCAGGAACTGAAAGAATACCTTGTATTTGCAAGTTACTGCACATTAGTTGGTATGCCTTTCTGACAGAAGCCCCCACTCAGGTTTGGCTGTGGTGGGCTGGCTTGCAGTAGTACTGTAGGGTGAAATTTGTGTTGACTATTTAATTTCTTTCCTTTTGAAGGTATCACTCTGGAATGCCTCAGCCTCCATGCTGCTCATTCTCCAGCTCCTATAAACTGAAACTATTGATTCTCTGAGGGCTGGAGACCAAGTGTCAAAGCTGGAGGCCAATATTTTATGTCAGAAATTCCATAGGGTATATTTGTTTTAAATTGTGCTTATTCCATCTTACAGTCCTCCCACACCCAAGATCTGCAGACATCATATATATTCTCAATTTATAATTTAGAAACAATGAGTTCATAGCCAACAAGAAAAGTACTAGTCTAAATGTAGTAGTCACCGTACTTTGAACTTTCTTAACTTAGCAGTAATTAAAGGAGCAGAAATTACAGACTTCCAGTGTGTGTGTCACACTTTTTACAGACTGATATTTCAGGACAAGTCACTGCACCTAATTTCTGTATTGCCTTCCAAAGAGGAAGGAATTCAGTCTTCTGGGGCTTTAACTGTAATGTGGACTGGTCTTTGGAATTATACACAAACAAGAATTCAAGAATAACATCCCCAAATTTTTGCTTTGACCATATCTCAACAAAAAAAGAATCCAGTGAACCTACATCTGGCAACATTCAATAAGGAAAGGAAAGGAGGCAGTTCAAAGCATCTGTTTACTCCATCCAAATGTATTTGGATGCAGGTATTTCAGCCTCAGTCCTTTACAATAAGAGGAAAACCACAGAGCATATTCAGCAATTAGGGGTTGAGACCATCCAGATCTATCTGAAACATTTATAGACAAAAGGAAAATTTCAAAGGGAGGAGGAATTAAAAGGTTAAGAAAAACAACAACAACAACAACAGACTGCATTTCCATGAGAAATAGTGACTTAAATTCACACAGTAAACATTTCATTGGTGTTTTGTTTTGCTTTGTGATTTATGATCTATAGATGCAACTTCTTAGATTTAAGATAGCAGGGATCTAAGATACACATAATTTGTCAGACTAAGGGAGGTGGGCCAAAATGATTAGATTCAACTTTCATTAGTATAACACCGATCTCTGCTTCACTTTCTTAAATCTGAAACTTTTCCTACTTGATTTGTAAAAGTTTGGAAAAATTTCATGTTATTTAGGAAGAAACCGACCGGTGTTTTGCACAGAACCTGATGGGCCTCATCACATAGTAGTACAACAAAACACTACACCCAATAAATGCATTTCTTTCAGGCAAAAACATTACAAGCAAAAATGTCAACAAAACCATTCAATCCTGTTAACCGTTCTTCAATCTGGAATAAGTAGAAATGTATGGAACCAGGAATTTTAAACAGTGTTTTTAATTGAAAATAAAGCTAAAGCATGCTTTTCAACAGTGCAAATTTCCATAATTTTGATTTACTGCTTCCATCATCACAACACAGTACACCAGCATGGCCCTTACCAAGGGCTAGACCCTAGCATTTGCATGTTGAACTACTTTGATTTTAAGTGCAAATATAGATAGTCACCTCTGATTGTCACTTGCAGTAGAAACTCTCCTGCTCTATACACAGGATGGTCTGAAAACAGAAGTTTAGAGAGATGCAGAAAAAGTATAAGGTAATAAAATCCAAGTGCCTGAGTTCTGGTACCAAAAAGCCCTGAAATACCTGTTATTTTTCATTTGGGATATTACAACTCTGACCCCTCATTTTCCTTTTCTTGGTTGTATTTACTGCTTTGTCACTATGAAGAGTTAGACCATAAAATATCCTGCCATTAAGAGAAATATTTTAATTGTTTTGTGAGTTTGAAGAGTCATGTTCAGACCACAAAATAAGCAGGACAATAATAAGAGTCACCTTATTAAAAACCTTTGAGTGAGAACACAAAAAGGACTTTTCCAATTGCAATGAGTGGCCTTAAAATCACACCCTTTACAGGAAAAAAAAAAAAATACAATCCCACATTAATTTTACTCAGTATATATGAGGCAGCTTTTACCAGCATTCATTCAGGACTCATACCCCAATCTTTCCAAAAAAAAAAAAAAAAAAAGTTAAGTGCAACTACTCTTGGAGAGGGAATGAGGGGAGTCAAAATAAAACGATACCCCATGAACAAGAGCTCCAGAAAATAACATTTGGGCTCACAGAAACTTCTTGCTACCTCACTGTGTAACTATGTAACCTAACAAACTTTCACTGAATTAACAGTTACACTTTCAGGTCTGAAATCTAGTGCATAAACTTAATGGCTCATTGTAATATTTATTATTCAACCTTTTGACATTTATTTGTAGCAGTTGAATTGAGGTACCGGGTGCATTATTAGCATTGAAACAGTTTGTTCCAGCTCTACTGTAATAACTGAGTTTTACTTGAGTCTTTAGCCTGAAGTAGTCTGTGGAATGTAAACCAACTCTTCTCCCACCCCGCCCCCACCCTACTAAAAAAAAAAAAAAAAAAAACCCTCAATGGAAAAAAAAGTAATCCGATTTCTGTCTTCGAAATGTGATAAACCAGGACTCCAAAGGGGGTGTAACACATTAATGGACTTGTACAAACCATCCTGTGCAGTTTACAACAAAAGGAAGGTAATATGGTTCAAGAAAATATCTTCCAAAACATTTTTATGAATTAAATTTCCTGAATTTGTGACTAGGTGGAAGAGGTATTGCAGAACCGCCCAGCTGCCATTTCCATATAGGATGGGCCTTGTGAGGAGGTTGAAAATCCTTAGTGGTGTTTAAGGAATACGCCGGCCACAAATCCCCATCTTTCCCAATAATGAGTGATGGTGGACAAGGAAAATTTGCCATGAAACTAAATGGCCTTTTCACTGCTGATGCTACATTGCTGGCTACCTTTTTGCGTCTGTTTATAACTGTAAAATCATCCAGTGTTCCTTCATGGGTCTCGGTTTTACCTGTAGGACGAGGGCTTCTAGCTGATTTCAAGTTTGGTTTGACTGGAGGTGTCTGAAGGACAGGTCTCTTTCCCAGCACTAGTGTCCGGTAATTTTTTCTCACCCTGGCCCCAAATTTATATTCCCCATCCTCAGGTTGTGGAGAACCTAAAGTGCATGACAGGCCCTGACTCTGAGCCAGTGGATTTAAGGAAGGAGTTTCTTTTTCAGGGCATGCAAAACCTTCCTTGGCTGTGGTTAACAAGGCGTCCTCCTCTTTACTTTCAGTCACACTGTAAAACTCACCCTTTGTATCATTGCACTCGCACTTTAGCTTATTTGTAATAAGGTCAGGTTCATATTCTTCATTAGCACTACTGTCTTCTACTTTGATTTTAATGTTGTGCAGAAACGGCACTGTCCTGTCGCCTGCGTCAGTGCACGGGTTCTCGGCTTGAGTTGCGGCTGCGGCACCCACTCCAGGATCAGCTAGCGAAGAGGGCAAATCCGTAGCAAATTCAGGACAATGAGGGATTTTGGAATCTTTTTCTGAATTTGCTGCTGCTCCAGAAGAATCGCGGTTTAAGAACCTAGCAGCTATTGTGCTGTTATCAGCACAGTGTGTAGCAGGAGTTGCTTGTAGGCATCTCCTAGGCTCTCGGAGAATTCTTTGTTGTGGAAATGCATTGTTTGTCTTTGGGCTAGGTGAAGAGGCCCCCTCCGCCAGGCAGTTAATTGTCAGGTCAGTTCTCTTTACAGTACTGGAGATTTCAGAGTGTGGGAATGTAATCTCAGATACCCTATCGTTCCTTATCTCCGCGAAACAACTCCCCAGGCTGGCCGGGCAGTACACCGGAGACGCTTTGGGGGCCCAGCTCTGCGGACTCCACTCCTCCGGCGACTCCGCTTTGACACTGCTCTTGAGGTCGGGAAGTCTGCCGGCATCCTCGAAAGCAGCGGGTTTGGTTGCAGCGGCGGCGGAGGCCAGATGGTACAAGAAGTTGGCCTGCGCCTGCACGCTGGGAGGCTTGCAGAAGCTGGTGCGCCTGAATCGGATGCTCTGCACTGACACTTGGCTGGAGCCGGAGCTGGAGTCCGACTCCGTGGACGAGTCCTCCTCCTCCGAGCTGACTTCACTGGAATCCGAGGCCCCGCTGCCCCCCTCCTCCTCTTCCTCCTCCTCTTCCTCCTCCTCCTCCTCGCCCTCCTCCTCTTCCTCCGAGGACACAGAGTTGCTGGAGCTGGACAAACTGGAGCCAAAATCCGAGTCGTTGGCCGCGTGGTCCGAGTAGGAGCTGGACTCGGAGTCGCTGCTGCAACTCTCGGGAAAGCTGCCCAGAGGGGGCTGCGGCCGGTGGTGGTGAGGGCGGGGGTGGTTCGGCGGCGGCGGCTGGGCCCGGTGGTGGTGGTGGTGGTGGTGGTGGTGATGGTGGTGGTGGTGGTGGTGGGGAGGCGGGCAGAAGCCGTTGACCAGATGGAACCTCTCCAGGCAAGTGGCCCCGGCGGCCGCCGCCGCAGCCGCCGCCGCCGCCGCCGCCGCCGCGGCCGCCGGGGCGGGGGAGG
>CAUYQG010124590.1:0-17321 GCA_963574415.1 Tarsius wallacei | reverse complement strand
AAAACAGCTTGGTATTGGTACAGGAACAGGCATATAGACCAATGGAATAAAATCGAGATTCCAGAAGCAAAACCTCAATTTCTCAACCAACTCATCTTCGACAAAGCCTCCACCACCTACCACTGGGGAGAGGAGAACCTATTCAGTAAATGGTGCTGGGAAAACTGGTAAATTATATTTCTACAGAGTCTTCTTATGTGATGGGATTTGGAGATTTAGAGATGGGATTGGATAGATTAATTAGGGTTAGATTAGGATATGAGGGTGAGGTTCTCATGGTGGGATGAGTAGCCTTATCAGAAGAGGGAGAAATCTCTCTCTCTCTCTCTCACTTTCTCTCTCTCTCTCTCCCCATCTCCCCATCTCCCTTCCCCTCACCACCCACCATGCACCTGAGAAAAAGACATATGAGGACAAAGTGAGAAGCCTGCTCTCAGTAACCCAAGAGGAGAGCTGTCACCAGAAAGTGAATCTGCTGGCACCTGGGTCTTGAACTTTCCAGCCTCTGGATCTGTGAGAAGATAAATTTCTGGCTGAGTGTGGTGGCTTACAGCTGCAATCCCAGCACTGTGGGAGCCTGAGGTGGGAAGATCGCCTGAGCGTAGGTCTTTGAGACCCCGTCTCTACAAAAAAAAAAAAAAATTAGCCAGGCATGGTGGCATGCACCTTTAGTCCCAGCTACTCAGGAGGCAGAGGCAGGAGGATTGCTTGAGCCTAGGTGGTCGAGACTGTGAGCTGTGATCATGTAACTGCACTCCAGCCTGGGAGACAGAGTGAGACCCTGACTCAAAAAAATAAAAATGAAAACAAATTTCTGTTAGTCAAGCCATTGAATATATGGTATTTTGTTATCAGAGCAGATTAAGGCAATCCCTGCTATGCAATGATGGTAATAAGCACTGAATACCAAGTATATGTTGGGCTTATCATGACCTGCACACTATCTTCATAAGTGAGTAGGGAAACTGAAGATTTGAAAAATAAATGCTGGGACTCAAAAAATTAAATAATTTGCCCAAAGTCAACAAGAAAAAGCAACTTAGAATCATAACTGTCTCTGTAGCCAGTGCATTTCTCTTACCTTGTTTATATATTTATGTACTGATTTATGAAGAGAAAATACATTTCTTGTTTTATTTAAAAACATCCACTAAAATATCTTAGACAACTAGATAGAAGGTTGAACAGTCTGCCTCAGTTCTTCCACTGGATCCAGGAACCATCTATGAGAGAGGAAAAGTGTATTGTCTTGAACTTCTCGCCAAAATAGTCCAAATAAGGCAATTGCTCAAGCTTTAGCCAATCAGATCATTATTATTCCTTCTCCTCTTCTTCCTCCTCCTCCTCCTTCTTTTCTACTTCTTCTTTTGAGACAGAATCTCACTCTGTTTCCCATGCTGGAGTGCAGTGGCATGGTCATGGCTCACTGCAGCCTCGACCTCCTAGACTTAGGCAAGCCTCCTGCCTCAGTCTCCCGACTAACTGGGACCACAAGCATGCACCACTATGCTGCACTAATTTATGTATTTTTAATTTTTTGTAGAGACGAAGTTTCACTTTGTTTCTCAGACTGGTCTCGGCCTCCTAGGCTCAAGCAATCCTCCTGCCTCAGCCTCCCAAAGTGCTGGGATTACGGTGTGAGCCACCACACCCAGCTCAATCAGATTATTTCATTGCTCTGCTTCTGCATTCACTCATAAAGACTTCATGCTACTTTGGTAGGGCCCCAAACCTCTTCTGATTCGCAGCTGTGAAATTTATGAATAGCTACCTGCTGAAATAACTTTAAAAAATTTATTTTTAATGTTATCAGTTCTTTCACAAGTTTCTTTTCAAGAAATTTAGAACACTAGTTTGTGAGGATAAACACCATTTGTCAGGGCAAACACAGATCGCAGATAGCCCTGGAGCTGAGGAACAGCTTTGATTTTTGGTAAGATTTGCAATTCCACAGCTTTCTGATCAATCTTGCACTGCTCTGTCATCTCACGTTTCTTTTTTTCTGGGTCGAAGGTCTCACCCTCCTGGTGCCTGGGCTTCTGCAGCTTCTTCTTCTTAAAGTATCAGTAAGATATTTTGGGGTCTTCACATTGCTGATATCAATTTTTGTGGAGGTGGTGATGACAAATTTCTGGTGTGTTCTTCTCAGAGGAACTCGACTGAGGATCAGAGGTCCTGTCACGAGTAACAAGCCACTGCCCAGTTGCTTCAGGAAAACCACCCTCTTGTCTTTGTGGTGTCCAGTGAGGATGATCGGGATGGTCCCGGGAGTGATACTGGCTCGCAGTTTTCTAACGTGCTGGCTGAAGGACTTTTTGCCTTGGCGTAACAGCTTTCAAGACACATGTTCAGTGGGATAATATCCAGGCATTTTGCGAAGTTTAACCACTTGGGTACCACCATTCTTGTCACCACCACCTGGTTTTGTAAGAAGCTTCTCCTTTTTTTCCTTTTCAACCTTGGATGTAGCTGCTGAGTACTTCCTCTTGTACAAGGCCTTCCTGGAATACACAGCAGATTGGGAATATCTTCCAATTCCTCTGATGAGGACAGGATTTTGGCTGCAGTGGGGCTTCTCCTTCTTCGGCTTTTTTGCCTTGAGCTTACCCTTTTTCACCTTGCCACCAGCATCAGCCTTCTTGGCTTCAGGTTTCTTCTCCTTAGTATCCAGCTTCTCAATTTTTTTCTCCTCCATCTTGAAGGTTGGGAAAGAGCAACTTTAAAAATTTAATGTGCCAAAGTGTATCTAACTACTAATTATCTAATTGAAAGAATTAGAAAGATTGATCCTCAGAAGCCCACATTAAGATATGAGGATTTTTTTATCTCCAAAAAAAAAAAAAAAAAGACACCCTGGACCAGATGACTTTCTAGCAGAATTCTACAAAACATGCAAGGAGTAGCTGATACCAATCCTATTGAAAGTATTCCAGGCAATTGAGAAAGACAGAATTCTTCCCAAATCATTTTACGAAGCTAATATCACACTGATACCCAAACCGGGTAAAGATCCAATAAAAAAAGAGAACTACAGGTCAATATCCTTAATGAACATAGATGCAAAAGTCCTTAACAAGATTCTAACAAATCAGATCCAACAACACATCTCAAAAATCATCCACCATGACCAAGTAGGCTTCATCCCCAGGATGCAGGGCTGGTTCAACATTTGCAAGACCATAAATGTAATTCAATATATCAACAGATATAAAAACAAGAACCACAAGATTATATCATTATATGCAGAAAAAGCTTTTGGTAAAATCCAGCATCCCTTCTTGATAAAAACCCTCAAACACCTAGGTATAGAAGGAACATACCTCAAAATAGTAAGTGCCATCTACAATAAACCCACAGCTAACATACTGCTAAATGAACAGAAACTGGAAACATTTCCCCTGAAAACTGGAACCAGACAAGGCTGCTCACTCTCACCCCTCTTGGTCAACATTGTGTTGGAAGTCCTAGCTCAGGCAATTAGACAAGAGAAGGAAATCAGGGGTGTCCAAATAGGAAAAGAGGAAGTCAAGTTATCCCTCTTTGCTGATGATCTGATCCTATACCTTGAAAATCCAAGAGAATCTGTCAAAAACCTGCTTGCACTGATAAAGGACTTTGGCAAAGTCTCAGGGTACAAAATAAATATGCAAAAGACAGTTGCATTCCTATACACCAATGACAAGCAGGCAGAGACCCAAATTAAAAGCACAATCCCATTCACAATATCCACATACAAAAAAATGAAATACCTCAGCACCTTCCTAACCAGAGAAGTGAAAGACCTTTACAATGAAAACTACAAAACACTGCTCAAAAAAATCCAAGACCAAACAAACCAATGGGAAAATATTCCATGCTCATGGATAGGAAGAATCAACATTGTTAGGATGTCCATCCTATCAAAGGCAATCTACAGATTCAATGCAATACCCATTAAGTTACCAACAGCATTCTTCTCAGACCTGGAAATGACAATCCAGAAATTCATATGGAAACATAAACGACCATGAATAGCCAAAACAATCCTTAGCAGAAGAAACAAAGCAGGAGGTATCACACTTCTAGACTTCAACCTTAATATAAGGCTACAGTAATCAAAACAGCCTGGTATTGGTACAAGAACAGGCACATAGACCAATGGAACAGGATAGGGATTCCGGAAGCAAAACCTCAATTTCTCAACCAACTCGTTTTTGACAAAACCTCCAACAACAACCACTGGGGAGAGGAGAACCTATTCAGTAAACGGTACTGGGAAAACTGGCTGATCACAGCAGAAGATTGAAACAGGACCCCTACCTATCACCATACAAAAAAATTAACTCTAAATGGATCAAAGACCTAAACATAAAACCTCAAACTAAAAGAATCTTAGAAAACACAGGAACCACCCTTATGGAAATTGGAACTGGCAACCAATACCTATTCAGAACCCTAAATGCCCATACCTTAAGAAATAAGATAGACAAGTGGGACCTCATCAAACTGAATAGCTTCTGTAAAACAAAAGAAACCACCAAGAGCAGGGAGACAGCCCACAGAATGGGAAAAAACATTTGCCAACTATATATCTGACAAAGGCCTAACATCTAGAATCTACAAGGAACTCAAACACGCTGAAAGGAAAAAAACAAACAGCCCTATTAAAAAGTAGGCAAAAGACACGAATAGACACTGCTCAAAAGAAGATATATGGGCAGTCAATAGACACATGAAAAGGTGCTCAGTCTCAGTCATCATCAGAGAAATGCAAATCAAAACCACGTTGAGATGGCTATCACTAATAAAACAAATAACAACAGATGCTGACAAGGATGTGGAGAAAAAGGAACACTTCTACACTGCTGGTGGAAATGCAAACTAGTGCAACCTCCTTGGAAGAGTGTGGCAGTTTCTGAAAGAACTAGAAATTGACCTTCCATATGACCCAGCAATTTTCCTATTGGGAATATACCCGGAGGAACTCCAATCATTTTACAGAAAAGATACCTGCACATGTATGTTTGTTGCAGCTCTATTCACAATAGCAAAAACACAGAACCAATCATGTTGCCCATCGAAGCTGGGCTAGATAAAAAAAAATGTGGTATATATGCACAATGGAATATTATGCAGCCATAAAGAAGGACAAACATATGGACTTTGTAGCAACTTGGAAGGATTTAGAGTCGATCATGCTCAGTGATCTCTCACAGAAGCAAAGAACTGAGTACCACATGTTCTCACTCACAAGTGGATCTTGAACAATTATCATAATACTATAAGAAAGCAATTTGCAGTAGTGGGAAACTGTCAGGGGAGGGGAGTGGGATTGGCAGTTGAGGGAAACTGCTAGAGGAGGGAGGGGCATACCTCATCAACAAGGGTACCTGCATAATCAATGTTTGTATACCTAACCCTGAATTATACCCCACATCTTTATAAAAAGAAAAGATATGAGGATCTTTTTTTTTTTGAGACAGAGTATCATTCTGTTACCCAGGCTACAGTGCACTGGTGAGATCATAGCTCACTGCAGCCTGGAACTCCTGGGCTCAGGTGATCCTCCCACATCAGCCTTCCAAGTAGCTG
Organism: Tarsius wallacei; assembly: GCA_963574415.1. Taxonomy (NCBI): domain Eukaryota; kingdom Metazoa; phylum Chordata; class Mammalia; order Primates; family Tarsiidae; genus Tarsius; species Tarsius wallacei. Next base: position 11,750 of record CAUYQG010124590.1, on the reverse strand, counting down.
GGTCTATAGGCACCCACCACCACACCTGGCTAATTAAAAAAATTTTTTTTATAGAAATGGAGTCTAGCTACATTATCTAGGTAGTCTTGAACTTCTGGCCACTCCTGGCCACAAACTCCTGGCCTCAACTAATCTTCCTGCCTTGACTTCCTAAAGTCCTGGGATGAAGGCATGAGCCAACACCTCTAGACTTGATATGAGGATCTTAATTTGGGCGACGCTTTAGTTTTATGGAGAATTGAGATTATTTAATTAACCAGATTGCATTTAATTAGTCAGATAATAGTGCACAAAGAGCTTTCATGCACTGTCACATTTGGTCCTCACAAAAGCAGGTAATGATAGCAATAATCCCCATATTATAGAAGAGAAAACTGAGACTCAGCTAAGCAAATGATTTTTCCAAGTTCACTTAGCTGGTTCATGACAGAATCCAAAGGTCAATCCAAAATCTTTGATCATGAAACTCATGTTGTTTCTACAGAGTTTAGGAAGAGATCGGATCCATGTTAGGGACGGTTGTTTGCTGTGACTGATCTCATTATTTCCTGTTCTTTGAATCAGGGCCAGGCAACTGATAGTGACCAAGAACCAAGATTCTCCTTGATTCTTAAGCACTATTTGGACATAGGCACTGAGGGCTTAATCAGCCTGAGTTGATAATAATGACAGCAGCAGTAATGACAGCAGTTGACTATGTGCAGAGTACACTGTTGGGAAAATCTTAGAATAGGGCCACCAACCCCAGGCAATATACAGTGGAAAATTCCAGACAGGAAAAACCTGTTACACGATCACACAATTAAATATACTTGACCTCTTAGGAACCAGAGTACAATAAATGATGTAAGAAGTTCAAAGAGATTAATTCAAGCTGCAACAGAAAAAAGAAATGGAATTAATGTGAAATTACAAGGTCAAACTCAGCTAGCTTAAAGGAACCAGGATTTCAGGTGAATGGTATGTACTAAAAACATTAAAGCTGTAATTGAAGTCAGGGTTGTTGTTATTTAAACTACCATGAAGCTGTTTTGAAACTCAACAAAAGTTAATTGACTTCACCTAAAAATGGATGGAAACCAAATGAGAGCGTTGGACCAAGAGCGAACACCATGACCAAACAAGGGAAATTCAGTTGAGAGACAAACCATGGAACCTAGGTGAAATTGTTAGAAACCGAGAGAAAGGCTTGGCTGGTGCTGTGGTGTTATGATATAAGGCTTATAACCCCCATAGCCCTTGTTGACAGTCTTCTGTTAGAGTGTTAGGCCTCAGGACCAGGTCTTAGGAAACAGAAACTCTTTGACGTTCTTCTGCCCTTTTAAAATTTTTGTGTAACTTCATTCTATTGTAGAGATGTGGAGTACAAGTCAAGATTTAGGTATACAAGTAATCTACATGCAGGTGAAGTTTGAGCCTTCAACCAGTCCTCACTTCCCCTGGTTTAGGATCGGGTAACCTTATGTTGCCATGTGCCCTCAGCACACAGTGTACTGCTATTGCCGATCCCTTGCATTATTGTATTATTGTGGTTAATATTCAGGTCCCACTTATGATTGAGAACAGTTGGTATTTGATTCTTTGTTTCTGTGATAGGTCACTAAGTATGATTGTCTCCAACTCCATCCAATTTCCTGCAAAGTCCATGATTTTGTCCTTTATGGTTGTGTAATATCCCATCATGTATATGTACTACACTTTCTTTATTCAACCCATTTTCCATGGGTGTTCTGCCCTTCTTACACCTGCCCCGAGGCAAGACTCTAATCTTCTAATTGTGGGTCTCAAGACTCTCTCCTCCAAGAGGGTTCTGCTCATACCCTAGGGGAAGGAATACTGATGGTCATGAAGCTTCCATGAAAACCCAAGAGGACTGTGTTCAGGTAGCTTCCGGTTCGCTGAACACCTGGAGGTTTCTGGAGGGTGGTGCACCCAGGGAGAGCTTGGGAGCTCTGCACCCCATCCCCCCATACCTCACCCTATACATCTCTTCACCTGTATCATTTGAAATTTCCTTTATAATAAAACGGCCAAGTAAGTAAGCGTTTCCCTGAGTTCTGTGAGTCACTCTAGCAACTTAATCTAACTCAAGAAGGGGAGTTGTGGGAACCCCAACTTGAAGCTGGTGGGTCAGAAGTTCTGGAGGCCTGGACTAGTAAACAGTGTCTTGGTGGGGGACAGTCTTGGGGATTGAGCCCTCGCTCTGTGGGATCTGACACTATGTACAGGTAGTGTTGGAAGTGAACTGGAGGACACCCAGCTTGTGTCCGCTGCTTGGTGTGTGAGGGAAAAAATCCCCACACATTTGGTTGTAGAAGACTTACTCTGTGCTGATGATGTGGTAGTGTGAGAGTTGAGAAAAAACACTGTTTGGAAGATAACCAAAACAGGTACTATTAAAATTAATCAGGCATATTTTCATGGAAATAAGGTAAACAAATGGAAGGGATATTACAAGGCTAAGTGATTATAGATTTAAGCAATATTGGGAGGCAACATAAAAAATGCTTCTCCAGCAGAAATGCTATAACATAAAGGAAATACAAGAATTTAAGGTAATTTTTGAGAGAGAGAGATATTAAAACTTTCTAGAACACTGCCTTAGGTTGTTTGAGAAAGAAGAAAAAGATACTCAGCACATACCTCAATGTGAAACCCCCTGCCGACCTTTCACTGTGCAAAAAAGAAAGCACACATTGTATATTAACATCCCATTTAATGCTTAAATATTAAGTCTATTTTTACTGATATTAATATAATTACACTAATTTTCTTTCCATTAATGTTCATCTGGCTTATCTTGTGTTTCCACCCATTCAATCTTAATGATATAAGTATTTAAGAGCAGCTCTGAAAAAGCATATAACTAGGTTTTATAAACTCAGTCTTATGATCTTTTGCCTTGTAATGAAAGAATTAAATCTATTTACATTTGTCATAATTACTGGATTTATAAGTTAGATTTATTTATAGCAGGTTATTTTGTGCTTTTGTTTGTCCCCCTTTATTCTTATTTCATTTCTTCTTAACTTCTTCTGAACTGATTATTCTGTCTTTTTCTCCTATTCTGGAAGTCATATACACTGTATTCTAACGGAAATCAGTATTTTTGTCCTTCTCCCCCCAAACAGAAGAAACTCAGAATATTATTTACTTCTCACCTCTATGCTATTGCCAACTATTTTAGTTCTAGCGTGTTTTTCTAACTCCACAGAATATTTTAATTGTGTTTTATTTCATCAATATTAGCTTTGATTTACCCACATTTGCCATGTTCTTTGTGCTTTAATTCTTTGTTTACCTCAGACTTTCCATCTGGGATCATTTTGTTCTGCCTGAAAAATTATCCTTTAGAATTTTCCTTACCGAGTTGTTAAATGTGGCCAACATTCTCAGTTTTCGGTTGTCTGAAAATATCTATTTTGCCCTCACTCCTGAAGGATGTTATAGCTGGGTTCAACTTCTGCATCGGCACTTTTGTTCCTCTCAGTACATTGTGCATATCTGTCATTTCAGGCTCCCACTGTGGCCATTAAGAAGTGAGCTGTCAAATTAAGCATCACTTCTTGAAAGGTCATATGTCCTTCCTACAGAGGCCTTTGGCATCTCCTCTAGTTCTCTGGTTTTCATTTTGCTGTGTCCAGGAGTGGAGTTCTTTGTATTTATCCTGCTTTATAGTTTATATTTGTCATTGGGTTTTTTAAACCTGTAAATGGGTACCCTAAAAACCTCTCAGCTCTTCTCTCTTCAAATATTGTTTCTGCCTGATTCTTTCTTTTCCTCACTCAAGTACTCATGTCAGACCTATGTTAATCATTCTTATTCAGTGTTCCATAATTCTTTTTTATTTTTTTGAGTCGGAGTCTCACTCTGTTGCCCAGACTGGAGTGCAGTGGCACGCTCACAGCCACCACAGCATTGACCTACTGGGTTCAGTGATCCTTTCGCCTCAGCCTTCCAAGTAGCTGGAACTACTGGTGCGCACTGCCATGCCAGGCTAATTTTTTGATTCATTGCGGAGACGAGTTCTCACCAAGTTGTCCAGGCTGGTCTCGAACACCTGAACTCTCGCCCCGGCCTCCCAAAGTGCTGGGGTTATAGACTTGAGCCACTGCGCCTGGTCCTTCGTGATTCTTAAACTTCCATATTTCTCATCTCTGTATCTCTCTACGCTTTATTCTGAGTGGTATCTTTGGCTTTGTCTTTAAATTCACTATTCTCTCTTCGGCTGTATGTTGCTTTCTGTTTTTAGAATCAGGGCAGTTCTTCCAGAAGAGAACTGTATTTGGTTCTGCTTGACAACTGGTACCACTACCAGTCTGAGATCACTTTAAACTACATTTTTGACTTAATGTTTTGGGGACAACATAGATTATGTGAATTTGGGTTGAAAACAATGTGAAGGCTGGCATGTGGTTGCAACTTCTCAGGGGAGATTTTCCTCTTATACTCTGTGACTCCAGATGGTAGGTACCCTCACTGTCCCATGAAGAGAAGAACAGAAAGCAGGTTTATTTTCAAGGTTCACCCTTAGAGTATAGGCTTTGGGGTTCAGCGTTTCTGGAACAATTTCCCATTAAACCACATCTTGTTTGGCCCCTGGTACTTTTGTCTCCTTTGAGAGACCTTGAACACCCAGGCTCAAGTTCCTGGCAAATATCCTCAAGGCAAAGGTTGTCTCTGCTTTTGTTCTGGTGCCTGCCTTGATTTCATTTCTTTTTCTTTTTCTTTTTTTTTTGTTGTTGCTATTTTTAAAGTGTGGGGTACAATTCAGGGTTAGGTATACAAACGGTCATTGTGCAGGTACCCTTGTGGATGAGGTGTGCCGCCCACCCCCGGCAGTTTCCCACTACTGCCAATCCCTTTCTTATGGCATTATGATCATTGTTCAAGGTCCGCTTATGAATGAGAACATATGGTACTCAGCTCTTTGTTTCTGTGGTAAATGACTCAGTATTATAGACTCTAAGTCCATTCAAGTTGCTGCAAAGTTCATAATTTTGATTTATTTTCTAATCTGAAGGTTTCTTACTTCCTTGCCAGCTTGTGGATGTATTTAAGATAATGCGTTCTTAAAATTTGTTTGGTTTGTTTTCACTTTATCCATAATTTCTTATTGTTCTTAATGAAAACTAGTCAAACTGTATATATAACTCACCCTTATTGTCTTTTAATCCACAGGAGCAATAAGAAGATAATACATTATGGACATGGGTGCTACTGCTATGGAAAATTCCAGAAAGCCACCTGAGTGGGCAGTGAAGGAAGCTAAGACAGAGCCACATCTGCCTGTCTCAGGATATCAGCTGTTGCCAGGGAAGCCAGCTGAATAGATGGCGATGACCAAAGGAAGGCCCTGGAGAGAATGATAAATCAGTCAACAGGTTATGAAAACACATGCATCTTGTTTCATGATTGACAAGTGTTTCTATAGTACCTGCAAGACCTGCCTCTGAATAAGTGGTTTACTATTTTATTCTGCACTCATTTTGTGTCCACACCACTCCCAGCTCCAAGCACGTAGTGATTGTTCAATGAATTACCTGAATGTGAAGATCTATTAAAAAAACAAAAACAAATATGCAGCCCTGATGAACTGATTATTCATTCCAAGTTTTTTTAATGCAATAATATTTGACACAATTTTAAATCATTCCTCATGACACAAAAGGAACTATGTTTGTTACAAGCTTTTTGCACTCTTTGAAGCTTTCGACCTCCAAAGATTGGTCTTTCCCAGGCATGGGGGCCTTGTCGCCACTCCGCTATGAGGGAGTCCCACTGACCCCATTTCTTCTCTGCTTTTAGACCCAGGTGATTTTACCAACCCCTCCAACAAAATGGATGTTGATATATTGTTTTTAGCAATGCTCATATAATACATGTGGCCAGATTCGATGTTGCATTGTGTCCAAGTTGTCTCAGAAGTGGGATTCCTTGTTTTAATGGGGAGCTCAGGAAACATGGCAAGTGGCCTACATGCTGTTACAAGTTTCTCAGATGGACCCTGAATCTAGTTGTAGAAGTAGGCATTCAATTATGGTGACTTTCAGGTTCTAGCTGATCTGTAGGAATTTGCTTCTTTCTATTCACATGTCTCCATACAACATTTCCTCCTGCCATCTTTCTTGGGGTTTTCATCTCAAAAGTAGTGACACTAGCCGGGCACAGCAGTTCACACCTGTAATCCAAATAATTTTGGAGGCTGAGGTGGGAGGACTGCTTGAGCCCAGCAGTTTGAGACTGGCCTGCGCAACATAGCAAGACAAAAAATAAAATAAAAAAATTATCCAGGTGTGGTGGTGCATACCTGTAGTTCCAGCTACTCAGGAGGCTGAGGCGGAAGGATCTCCTGAGTTCAAAAGGTCGAGGCTGCAGTGAACCCTGATCATGCCATAGCACTCCAGCCTGAATGACAGAGTGAGACCCCAAATCTTTAAAAAAAAAAAAAGTAATAACACTGCTTCAAATTTTAAACACTTCCTCCAAATGCCAACAGCTTTTGAATTGATGAATGAGGGTTAGTTTGCTTCTTTTACTTCTCTTTATCTCTTCTTTCCTGCTTACCAGTCTCTCCTTTCTTCTTTCTGTCCTCTTTCTTCCTGTTCCATTTTTCCTATTGCTGTTAAAAAGTTAATGACTCCTTTGGTCATTCTTAGAGATTTCTATTTCTTTTTCTTAGAACTGATTTTTATCTTACACCTTTATCTCATTAAATTGTTTGTTTTTCTGCTTAAGAATAATTATTTTTACCTAACATAAGGCACAAAAATATATCCAAATCAAACCCAGTAAGAATTAACAGAAGACAGTTATTTAGATATATTAACCAGTAAAGTTATACAGATAATTATCTTTCTACTCTTTCTGTGATCATGCTTATCTAATATAAAGTATCTAAATGAATAATAGTTGAGCTAAATGAATAATAATATTTAAAAGACTGTTTATAATCATTAATCAATCTTTGGAAGTTTAAAGAGTGCATGAAGCATGTAACAAACATAGCTTTTGTGTAGTGAGAAATGATTTAAAATTGTGTCAAATTTTATTGCATTTTTTAAAAACTTGGAATCAATGACATGGGCGATCAGTTAATGAAAGCTGCACACTGGTTGGGTTTTTTTTTTTATTATAGCTCTGTAAATTCATTGAGCATTCACTAAGTGCTTGGACCTGCGAGTGGTGTGGACAGTAAGACTGGCCATTGAGTTTACAAGATCGCCTATTTTGGCTAATTGCTTAATGACTATAAAGTCTTTTAAATATTATTTATTTAGCTCAACTATTATTCATTTAGGTGTTTTATATTAGATAAGTGTGATCATAGAAAGAGTAGAGAGATACTTATTTGTATAACTTTATTGGTTAGTCTACCTAAACATCTATCTTCTGTTAATTTTTACTACATTTGATTTGGACATATTTTTGTGCCTTACTTCATTTTAAGTTTTTCATGTGGCCTTAACCCCATTTCTATTCCCTCCTTACTCTAGGTCTTCATTGTCTATTTAAGTTTAAATTATTAAATGTGAAGTTCAGTTTGCAGGTCACATTAGCCTCATTTCAAGGGCTGCATGTAGCTTTTAGCTCTCACACTGGGTACTGCAGATTATCAATGCAGAAAGTTCTATCGGAAAGCACCGTTCCATATTCCTCCTAGTTTTTCCTTGAATCACAGAGGACAAAGTTTTAGTGCCAATGGAGAACACGCCTTTTCTGTGTCCTCATCTTATATTTTCTTCTCAGATCCAGGCATAATGTTCTGTCCTGTTTCAGTTTTTGTCCAAGACAATGACTCTATCCATGGAAATCCCTTGAAGGGTGTAACACAGACATTAACACAAATATTAAAGAACATAACACAGATATTACTCCCACACACTGTAGTTCAGTGTAAAAAAGCATGTTTTTAGTTTATTTTCTGTTGCTAGTAATAGGATACTAAAAACCTGAGTAATTAATAAAGAAAATCACTCTATTTCTTACTGTCATGGAGGCTGAGAAGTCCAAAGTCAAGGCAGCACATCTGATCAGACTCTTCATGCTGGTGAGGACTCTGCAGAATCTAGAAGGGGCCCAGGGCATCAGATGAAGAGGGGCTAAGCATGTTAGCCCAGGTCTTTCTTATAAAGCCAAAGTTTCACTCCGGTGATAAGCCACTAATTCACGAATGCATGACTGGATTAACCGCTTACCTCATAAAGGCCCCATGTCTCAATATTGCCACGTTGTGGATTAAATTTCAACATAAGTAGCCATACAAGAGAATGCAATCATGCCCTTTGTAGCAACATGGATGGAGCTGGAGATCATCGGCCTAAGTAACAGACTCAGAAACAGGAAACCAAACACTGCGTGTTCTCACTCCTATGCAGGAGCTAAATGGTCACAAAGATGGAAATAATAGACACTGGGGGCACCAATAAGGGGGAAGGGGTGGGGGAACAAGGGTTCAGAAATTACCTACAGAGTTCACTCTCTGGGGAATGGGCCACCTGAGACCCAATCCCCACCACTACACAATATGTCTATATCGCGAACATGCATGTGCACCCCTTGAATCTAAGATTTTTAAAAATTTAAAAAATGAAATCTCAGCATAAGTTTTAGAGGGGACAAATATTCCAACCATAGCAAGCAAGAAAACAGGAATACAGGCCTGCAGATGGCCTAGAGAAGAACTCCCATTTTCAAATCAGATCACTGGTGAAAGAGCAGAGGATCAATTATTTAGGATCAATGCTGAGCCTGAATGAAAGGGGCATTCTGAAAGGCGCTGGCTGGAAGGCCCCCTTCTTTGCTGCCCAGTGGTGTGTTCATCAGCTTCTATTCTTTGTGACTTGTGCTTTTATAATATGTAACAGACGTGGAGAAATTTTAAATTTAAGTAAAGGGGCTATATTCGCTTCCTAGGGCTGCCATAGAACTGGATGGCTTAAAATAATAGAAATGTATTCTCCGATGGTTCTGGAGAATAGAAGTCTAAAATCAAAGGCCATTTCCTGCCGAAGGCTCTAGAAAAGGACTCTTCCTTGTCTTGTCCAGCTTCCGTTAGTTACTGGCAACCCTTGGCTTTCCTTGGTTTGCAGCTGCGTCACTCCAGTCTCTGCTTCCAGCATCACATGGCTTTCCTCCCTGTGGGTCCCTGTATCTCTCTCTCCTTACCAGGGTTCCAGCCTACCCTAATCTAGCATGGCCTCCTCTTAAACTGATTCCCTCATTAAAGACCCTGCTTCCAAATGAGGTCCCTACAGGTACCAGGAGTTAGAGCTTTTGAGGATATATCTTTTGGAGGGAACACAGTTTAACCCACTGCAAGTATGAAAAGATTAAGGGTTTCAGAATATATATATATTTTTGTTTTTAGAAGAAAGACAAACAGCTGCTGAATCTTGGTTGATATAGGTTTGGAATTTTAAAAAAGCACATAGTTCATGCTATACCTGGGACATGCCAGCAACCCAAATAAAACTGTGTTAATATAGAACTCTGAAAGGGAAGTTATCTCTTTAACCTCTCTGGATACTAAAATCCTGAGTGTAATAATCAGGTAGGAGCCACTTAGCTCAATGCCTATAAATAACACACCGAGGGATTTTAAAAATTCGGTACTTCATGAAAACATCAAATTAATTTTTTGAGAATGGTTGAAATGAAAATCACTTTATATTTAACTAGGCATGCATATACACACATGACTATATACACACAAATTCATATATATGTGTTCATATTCACACACACACATGTATAAACATATACATCTTTACATGGTATATATAGTTGGGTTCTTAGATAAACTTTCAGTTTGGTGTAGCCTGAGTCTCTTTTTCCTCCTGCCTCATTTAAGTTGCACCAATTCTCTTCCATGGGTTTCATGATATCTTAGCTCATGCCATCCTGCACTAGATGGAACATTCCAAATACTGTGACTATCTCTAGATGCTCTTCAGTCATAGTCTAGGCAACACAGTGTACACTGAATGCAGTCATTATGGAATCTTTGCTTCCTTTCTGTGTGCACTGCAAAGTGCTGATGGTTTTTTAAACATTTGGTTCTTTCCTTGACTCTGCACTTTTTTCTTCCATGTGAGCTGTTGCCTGTGTTCTTTCTGCCAGCTGCGTTATCTCTGGGATCAGCATCCTGCACTGAGTTCATGGGAGGAGGATATAAAATTTCTTTTAGTGACAAAAGCCACTTCCTACTTGGAATCTGGACTAAGACATAGGTATAGCTCACTCAGACCAGTTCTTCAGAGTGAGCTATACATGGCCTTAATATCTTCAGCCTCAACAAGTGGGATATTGTTAAATCCTCTCACGTTGAGTAGGACCGTCTTCCAGTACAGAGGTTGTGTTTGTCCAGAACTGTTCTTTTCATCAGCTTCATCACTTTGAAGTTCTTCTACGCAAGGATTATGATTTCACTTTTCCACAAAAGAGGAAAGGTGGGAGGATTGCTTGAGCCCAGGAGTTCAAGACCAGCCTGGACAAGAAAGCGAGACTTTGTCTCTGCAGAAATTAAAAAAAAAATAGCTAGGCATGGTGGTGCAGTCCCAGCTATTTGAGAGGCTGAGGCAGAAGGATCACCTGAGTGCAGGAGGTGAAGCCTGCAGCGAGCTGTCATCATGCCATTGCACTCCAGCCTGGGCAGCAGAGTGAGACCTCAACAAAAAAAAGGAAGGAAGGAAGGAAGGAAGGAAAGAAGGAAGGAAGAAACCGTTTGAAATTGTGTTTCTACAGATAAAGATCTCCTGGTTACTTAAAACAGCATTCAACAAGTTCTTTAATATTAGCAGATTAGAAATATAAAGGACAAATGTAAAAGCAAAATATCAATAACTGTGTATAACTTTTTCAATGTAAGGGGTAATCAAATGCATAGAGAAGCATAGACTTGTTTACAGTAGGTGGTCCATGGTTCCTTCCCACATTCCACTCTGGGTTAATAGCACTCTGTAGAAGGTGATAAACAGCCTGACTCAATTTCTCCCTGTACCAAAAAGAAGTGCCCCAATATGTCTTACTGGAAACTGTGGTTAACCTCAAAAACTAAGTTGCCCCTTATGTGGGGAAATTTATAATTCCAACATTTTACATTAGTAAGAGTTTGCTCTGAATTGATCTTTGGCTTGGCAGAAGTACTTTCTACTTGAGTGTCGGATGAGTGCAGATGGTCTGATGTTAAATTTACAGTCAGCAACACTTTTCAAAATAGGATTTTAATAAGACTGGGCTTCTCAGCTTATGTACATCAATAATGATTAAAATGAGAATATGATATGTAGTTGAGAATTACAGTTGCACCCAAGAATTTCTAAAAGTTGCTGATCGTGTATATCCTAATTCATGGACAGACTTGAAAGTGTGCTGAGTGGGTTGATCAAGAGAGTAATCAGAGTCAGGATAAAATGTAGGGTCTTATTATCTGCTCCACTGTCCCATTGGCTAATAGCCACCTTGATTTAATGTAACTACATTATCTCATGGAAACGTGCATAAGCCAGGTAGGAGAAGTAAATTGATATATTCCAGACTGTTTTCAGGGCAAAAGAGAGGAAATAGGCTTGGTTGATTACATAGTAGAATATTTGAAGCTCTTTTTTTTTTTTTTTTTTTTGAGTTGGAGTCTCACTCTGTCGCCCAGACTGGAGTGCAGTGGCCACTCCCGGCCACCGCAGCCTCGACCTGCTGGGCTCCCGCGATCCTTCCGCCTCAGCCTTCCAAGTAGCTGGAACTACAGGCGC
>CAUYQG010124588.1:0-20179 GCA_963574415.1 Tarsius wallacei | reverse complement strand
CCTCATTGGTTGTTGGTGGAGACTTTGTCAAAGATGAGTTGGTTGAGGAATTGAGGTTTTGCTTCCAGAATCTCTATCCTGTTCCATTGGTATATATGCCTATTCTAGTACCAATACCAGGCTGTTTTGATTATTGCAGCTTTACAGTAGAATTTGAAGTCTGGAAGTGTGATACCTCCCACTTTGTTTCTTTTGCTAAGGATTGTTTTGGCTATTCATGGTCTTTTATGCTTCCATATGAAGTTCTATATTGTTATTTCTAGGTCTGAGAAGAATGATATTGGTAATTTAATAGGTATTGCATCAAATCTGTAGATTACCTTTGGTAGGATGGACATCTTACAGATTATGGACCATTAAGTCATATAAGAAAAAGAAAGCCTCACTAATCATCAGAGAAATGCAAATCAAAGCCACATTAAGATACACATAACACCAGTAAGAATGGCCATCATTAATAAAACAAACAACAACAGATGCTGGTGAGGGCAGAGAAAAAAGAACGCTTCTACATTGCTGGTAGGAATGCAAACTAGTGCAACCTCTTTGGAAGACAGTGTGGTGATTTCTGAAAGAACTAACAACTGATCTTCCATATGACCCAGCAATCTATCTATTGGGAATATACCCAAAGGAACTCAAATCATTCTACAAAAAAGATACCTGCACACATATGTTTGTTGCAGCTCTATTCACAATAGCAAAAACAAGGAACCAACCATACTGCCCATCAAACCTGAACTAGATTTAAAAAATGTGGTACATATACATAATGGAATATTATGCAGCCATAAAGAAAGACAAACATATGGACTTCGCAGCAACTTGCATGTATTTAGAGTCCACCATACTCAGTGACCTATCACAGAAACAAAGAACAGAGTACCATATGTTCTCATTCATAAACGGGTCTTGAACAATTATCATAATACAACAAGAAAGGGATTGGCAGTAGTGGGAAACTCTCAGGGGAGGGGGCGTGGAATTGGCAGTTGAGGGAAACTACTAGGGGAAGGAGGGGCACACATCATCAACAAGGGTACCTGTATAATGAACATTTGTATAACCCTAAATTGTACCCCACATCTTTAAAAAAAATTAATAAAATAAAATAAAGAAAAAGGGTGCAGTGAAGCTCATTTAGAAATATTGCAAGTAACAATGCAGAAAGCCGATTCAAAAAAGCAAATATAGCAATCAGAAGAACAATTACAAAGTATATTTGTCAGGATGGATTAAGCTATGTTGTGGTTAAAAAAAAAAAAGCACTGAATTTTCAGGAGTTGTTTCCACCAATTCTGAACTGTGGTAGACCTTTCCACCCCCATTTTGAAGCTATAGTATTTAGAACACATTTGGCCTGAAAGATTTCTGGGGTAGGATAAAAGTGAGCATAGAAAAAAATCACTTCTACTTTGAATTTCTCAGGTTAGGAGAGACACATATTATTAGTACTTCTACTCAAAGTCCATTGCCAGAAGTGATCTGTACCTCTAAACTAAATATGAAGAAGGTTGAGAAATATGAGGGAGCCTCTAGATATAATTTTTTATTTGTGTCAATTTAGTTGCCCACTTTGCCAATTAACTACAGGGTATATGGTGAATATAAAAACCAGGGCAGTGATTTCAAATTTTTTTAGGGTATAATTGATAAGATCTATTAACTGGTATATGATTAGGCAGAGGGTTAGTAGGTTAAGGAGAGGAAAGTTAAATAGTATAAAGGGGTATGAAAAGATTAAAACAACAACCCTATTTCCCAGTGCACACTTAACTGCATGATGGTGCTACAAACTAACATCATAAACACAGGTTGGTGTGTGCGATGGAGAAGTGGTAAGCAGTAGAGACCTAAGATTTCCTCATGGAGATACAAAACTACCATTTATTTCCATCTAGGCAGTTGGAAATACTCTTTGGGAGTCACTGGCACTAAGGATGTGGCATAAGTCTGTGGGGACTGCTGAGAATGTGACCAGCAGGAGCATGGAAATCAAGCGGGGATTCCCTGATATGTGAACTGCAAAACAACCCTCACAGTTTTGTTGCATTTGCATGTCTGTATCAACCCTATCTGAATGCAGTAGAATACTCTGAGGCAGAACACTGACCTGGGTGTACTGTGTAATATCTTGTAGGATGGTGACATTTTATAGGATGAAGTACAATGTGCCATAAGAAATGCAAGTCTATTATAATTTCAATCTACTGCTGACAAAAGACTTGGAGAGTTGCTGAAATGTGTTAGATGTTTATCTGGTGAATCAGTGAAAGTGCACAATTGAGCAAACATTCTTATCTAAACTACATAGAGGATATCCAAAAAAGTTGTGCAATGACTACAGATTTTTTTATATCATGAAATGTCATTAATATAATTGTGTCAAAATTATTAATGACTTTTTAATGTTGTTTAAATTCATTTGAATATGACATTTATCCTCAGTCTTTAATTTTGCATATGTAACCTAAACTGATATATAGGCATAGAATATTAGGAATATGTGATACAAAGTCAGGAGTAAAGAGCCTTAAAGATGGAAGTTTGAGGGGAAAAAAAACACATTTGAGTGTCCTACCAAGATATGAAACTGAGAGAATAAAAATGGCCATGGAATAAGAAAGGAATCGGGAATGAATGGTTTCATAGAAGTCAGCGGAACAAAACAAGAGAACCTTCAATTAATGAATGCATAAAACATCTTGTACCAAATCTGCTGTTTGAAGAGATGTGTAAGCAGCCTTGCTAGAAGTGTTACAGTGGAAATTAGAGGTGGAAAAGTATCTAATCCAGAGAGCAGTGAAGTAATCTTTGACTATAGCACATTTTTAGTAAGTTTAGTTGTGTTGTACAGAAAGCAGAGATATAATTTTCTCCACACTTTTCCTCTATTTCACGCCATTCTCAGTCTACTTGGAGCTCTACTTATTCACTTCATCCAGAAACAAGGGAGATAGCTAGAGAAAGACAGGAATGTATAGAGCAAAGAAGCATATACAGCACATACGTCCATGGGGAGACCTAATTTAATAATGTAGCTAATGCTCAATATCCTTTTCTTTCTTCAAACAAAGTAAGAAATGGATAGACTGTTTTTTGTTTCCTTACTCACATTCCAAGCTGGCAACATGTCCTTTCTGCTTTGTCACTGCCAAAAATACTAAATCTTTTATGAATGTCCATTTAAAAGTCAACAAAGGTAATGTTCACAAAGAGTAAATATGGAAATTGTCAAGTTTTGATTGTGTCCTAAATAAGGATCCACTTAGCAGCTATTTCCTTTCTCATACACAGAAATGTCTCCTGGATATGCATTTGTCATGGAACTCACTTCATATTTCTTCTAAGTAAATAAAAATGTGACAATCATTTCCATCTTCCCACAGAGTCAACATGCCAGCATCAGTGGTCAGAGCTGGAGCATTCATACTTACCATCCTGGCAGTTATTTCATAACATACATTAGGGTACTGAAGTGCCTTTCCCTTACTTTTCCAATAAAATCCAGTGTTTACAAAATATCAATATTATAGAGAAAAATGGTATCAGCTGCCATGTTTTCACCACAAATGCTTTCTATTAGTCAAACATAAAACACACTTTAAGAAATGGTCACAGAGATTTACTTTTTTACTCTTGATAGGAACACGTTTTATTTTTCTATTTGATGTTGACAAAAATATCTGTGCTACTCAAGAAAGGAAAGCTCTTAGAGCCGGTGTTTGATAAAAGCACTTTTTTTCCTACTGGACAACATGCTACCCTGGATAAACTTTCGTTTCTGATCACTAAGCAACATTACAGTGGTCTATTTCTCTACCTATTACTTAACCTAAAGCCTTGCCCAAACTTCTTTCCCTGATCCTCTTTTCTCCTTATTTTTTCCTAATTACCCTAGTAATCCTTGGATGACTTCATCTATTTCCAACATTTCAAATCGAGTCTGTGCTGAGCTCTCTTCAAGCAGTCGTTTACTATCTTTAAAACTCCAGGATCATACCTCCAACAATCATACTAAACTCAATATGAAAAGAATACCAACTAATTATTTTACCCTCAAATCTGCTCCCGTTCTAAAATATTTGCTAGACTTTGATACATCATTTTTAACCTTAAAACCTAGAAACTTAAAAAATCATTTCTCTTTTCCCATTCTACACTACAAAAAACTCCTGTCAAATTTGACTGATTTTTTAAAAATTACCTGTCTAATTTAACTTGTCCTCTTCATTTCCAATGCAATTCTCACAATGTGTCTAAAGCCACTCTTCCAGGTAAGTGCAACAGTTCTTTATCCCTTGTATACTTGCCACTAGCCTTTCCTTTATCTAGTCTATTTTGTAAACTCTCATTAGGGCTGCTTATATGAAATAAATACGATCTGCACTCACACTGAAAACCTTTACTGATCCTCAGTCATTTACAATAGAAAGTCTAAAATCCCTAACACGGCTTAGAAGACTCTTTACAGTCTATTTCCAAACTACTTCTCCAAATACATCTGTCACTTATACTTTGCTGTTTTTCAATAACTCCTTCCACTTTTTGAATCTGAGCTCTTTATTTATGTCTACTTTATCCAACTAATAAATTTGTAAACACTTTTCAAAATTTGTGATAGAAATTTCAAATGCTCACCCATATCTGTGTTTTCCTCTTCTTGCTTGACACAATACTGAATGTAGGCCTGTGTGATGAGATTCCAGACAATGAAATGTGGGCCGGGCTCTCACAATTATCTGCCTAATTCTCTATGGAGAATCTACTTTCCTGTTATGGTAACTGGGTGCAGAGGTAACTGGGTGCAAATAAATATCTTCAATGCCTCTGGATATGGCTGGAGAAAATCTGACTCACAGAATGACTTCATGAAGCAATGCTCCCTTGCCAATCAGCATTGCAACTATAACATAAGCAGGAAATAAACTCTTATTATGTTTAATCATTGAGATTTAGGGATTGTGTGTTACAGCGGCTGTTGTTACTTACCCTAAATAATATAATGACCTAACAAGATTTCACTCTCAAAGATCTTCAAAGATAATAGCTCTTTCCAGTACACACATAAGTCAACATTAATGCCCTTTTATAAAAGTGTAACATTTTGTTCTTTACTTTTTCTGCTAACGTTGTATTTTCTAAATGAGTTTTTTTGTAGGGAACACATTCTAGGAAGAGATAATAGTAGTGTTCTTTGTAAAGACTGAATTTCACAAGCAAATATGTTTGGGAGACACTGGTTTAAACAAATATAAATAAGTGCATCTGACTATAAGTACTTTAATTTTGGCGTTGTTTTGTTTTGTGATTTTTAAACACATTTAATTGCAAAATTCTCAGACTTTAATGTGCTAAAGAACTTCATGTCTCTCCAAGAGGATTAAGAATGTGCAACATTTAACCAAAAAATCCTTTTCCAAAGCACATTTACCAATTATTCTCTAACAAGTCCAAGTAATAGACTATGAGATTTATAAGATAGATTTTACTAATGACTTTGACCTCCATGAACGCAGGGTCAACGTTATACTTATTTCTGTATCCACAGCAAGTAGAGTGTTAAAAAGGATAGGACAGTAGTACAATTATTTGTTAATATGAGCTCATTTTTCAATTAGTAAAAACGGTTTTAACATCAAACCAAACTTTAAAAAAAAAAAAACTCTGCATTGTCTCTCTCAAAAGCATATCTTTTTCTCAATGCAGATTTATTGAAATTTACTGGAAACACTCATGGTAAATGAAGGACAGGGTTTTTTTCCACACCAAACTATTAAGAAAAATAAAAAACCTGTTCTACTACCATTTGTCTTTAGTGGTCACCTACAGATTCTGTCTCTCCACTCCACAGTTTCTAAATCTCATTTTCAACTTTTTTTACACAGGAAGTTGGTCTTTTTTTAGTTTTCTCAATCACTGGCAAAGTAAAATAACAAGCATTGTAGCCCCAGCTTTACATTGGCCTTTCCAAATATCTATTTCCCTAGGCAGGGAAATGCTCATGCTAGAAATATTTTGACCATGTCATTCTATAGTAGTAGTAGTATCTTTTTGTGTATTGTTTTTATTTTTAAATGATGTATTGCTACATCTACAATTTCCCCTTAGCCATACACCAGAAAAAAATTACTTAATTTTATTAAAATTTTTATTTTTTTAATATTCTGCCTTAACTGAGAATATGTAATTATGTAATATATTAACATTGATAGCATATAAAGTGCAACTTTGAAATACAGATACATTTTTATGTAGTATGAAATATGTTAAATATGGTGCATTATGATCCTTAAAAATGCAAAAACTGAAAATAGCAGGCAGAGGAAAAAGAAGAGGAGATAATGATAACATGATGAAGAAAAGAAGGAAGATTAAGAGGACAAGAGGAAAATAAGAAGAAGGAGAAAGAGGAGTAGGGAGAAGAGTAGGGGAAGGAGAAGGAGAAAAAGGAGATGAAAAAGAAGAAGAAAAATAATAAAGAGTAATATTATTGTTTACCAGGTACCAAGCCCTCTACTTACCACTATAAAATGCAAGTTATATTTAAGACACAAAACTATAACTATAAGTTTAATACTATTTTATTAGGAATCCTGAAAGTTCTCTTTATATGTGAAAAAAAATTAAACACACTCCTGTCCCTCTTTAAGTTCCAAAGAAATTGACAAGTGTTAAAAGATAACAGATGGCTATAAAAATATCAGCTTTACTACTGCAAGTCTGCACTGGAAAAGGTATTTTGGACATCTGAGCAAAATCAGGCTTTCTATTTCTTCCTTCTAAATTGAGTTACCCAGTCAAAACTACAGCCACTCTTCCAAATACAGTCAGATGAAAAAGTAGCAGACTACACATCAACAGGCTAAAGAAGAAAAATTATATCATCATATTAATAGATGCAAAAAAAAAAAGGCATTTGACAAAATCCAACAATCCTTCAAAATAAAAACTCAGTAACCTAGGAGTAGCAGGCAACTTTCTGAACTTGATAAAGAACATATGCAAAAAAAATCTACAGCTAATATAATACTTAATGATGAAAAACTAGAAGCTTTCCTGTTAAATTCAGAAAAAAGCAAGAATGCCACCTCTCTTAACATCACACTGACAATACTAACTAATGCAATAAGACAAGAAAATAAGATACATGTATACAAATTGGGAGGAAGAAATAAGACTGCATTTGTTTTTAAATGGCATGGTTGTGTAGAAAATATTAAGGAACTGACAAAAAATCCTCCTGAAGCTAATAAGCAATGACAGCCAACTTGCAGGATACAAGTTGAATATACAAAATCAATTGCTTTCCTATATACCAGCAATGAACAGATGGAATTTGAAATTTACAGCACAATACCATTTATATTAGCACTCACAGGAAATATTTAAGTATAAATCTAATAAAATGTGTACAAGATCTATAGGAAAAAACTACAAAGCATTGATAAGGTAAATCAAAGCAGAACTAAATAAATGGAGAGATGCTCCACATTTTGAATAGAAAAACTCAAGATTCTAAAGATGCCAGTTATTTCAAACATGACCTAGACATTTAACGTAAACTAAAAAGTTATTTTGTGAATGTCAACAAACTAATTTCAAAATTTATATGGACAAGCAGAAAACAAACATGATATTGAAGAACAAAGTTGAAAGACTGACACTAACTGATTTCAAGACTTACTATAAAGCTACAATTATCAAGGCAGCATAGTATTGTTTAAAACACATACAAATAGGTTAATAGAACAGAATAGACAGCCAAATAGCAGACCTACATAGAGTACACTGTTATTTGACAGGAGAAATGATAATCGAGACCAGATAGTCTTCATCAAATAGTGCAGGAAGAACTGGACACTTAAATGCAAAAAATATTAATCTAGGCAGACTTTACAATTTTTAACAAAAAATTAGCTCAAAATGGATTATAGATTCAAATGTAAAATGCAAAACTATAAAGCTTCTAGAAGCTAGCACAGAAGAAAAATCTAGATGTCCCTTCATACAGTGATGATGTCTTTAGAAACAGCACTAAATAAATTCATCAAGACTGTATATCTTCTGTATATAGATCTTTAATGATGTACGACATAATACAAAACAAAAAGACTGATTTCTACGGAAAAAAAAAAGAAACCACTAAAGACATGGTTCATACACAAAAAAATGACAAGCCAGGTTTTATTGAAATAAAAAAACCTGCGCTCTGCAAAAGATACTGTCAAAAGAATGGAAAGACAAACTATAGACTCGGAAAAACACTTTCAAAAGACATCTGATAAGCAATTGTTATCCAAAATATACAAAGAGCTCTTAAAATTTAACAATAAGAAAATGTACGACCTGATTTAAAAATAAGCCAAAAACCAGAACAGATACCTCACCAAAAAAAAAAAAAAAAAAAAAAGATGACAAGTAAATGAAAAGACGTGTCACATTCTATGTCATTAGGAAATAAGAAATTAAAATAACAATGATATAACACTACACACCTAAAACAATGGCAAATACCTAAAGCACTGACAACACCCAATGGGGGTAAGGATGTACAACAACAGAAACTGTCATTTATTGCTGGTAGAAATGGAAAATGGTACCACCACTTTGAGTGACAGTCTGACAGTTTTTTGCTAAATTAAACATACTTTTATCTTATAGTTCAGCAACAATGCTTCTTGCTATTTACCAAAATAGGTTGAAAAGTTAAATCTACATAAAAACCTACATAAAGACTACAAAAGTAATTTGATTCATAGTTGCCAAAACTTGGAAGCCATCAACATGTCTCTCAGTGGGTGAATGGGTATATCCAGATAATGGAATATTATTAAACACTAAAAAGAAATAAGCTATCAAGTCATGAAATTTTATAAAGAAACTTAAATGCATATTACCAAGTGAAAGAAGCCAATCTGAAAAAACTATATACTGTATGATTCCAACTATATGACATTCTATAAAAGACAAAACTATGAAGACAGTATAAAGATAACATGTTCATCAACTGCAAAAAAAAGTTCCATTCTCGTGTGGAATATGATAGTGGAGAAAGAGCTTTGCATATGTGGAGTTAGAGGATATATGAACGCTCTCTATATATTTTATTCCATTTTTCTGTGAACTCAAAACTGTTCTAAAAAAAAAGTATTTTAAAAAATAGACTACATACCTCAATGTAACAACAGGGAATACAGCCTATAGCCAGTGAATATCTAGAGAGTTGTAGAATCCAAATGAATGGAGAGCAAAAGGAATTCATACATCATAGGCACCAGAACGGAGGTTGCAGAGACAAGACACCCAAGTTAAGAAATTTTCCCTTCTTTAATTATTCTCAAAAAGGCATTCAGAGTACTGAAACATATTGTTCGCAGAATTGCAAATTAAAAGGGATTGAAGCAGATTCCTTCTAAGATAGCCCTCCATAATTTTTGACATCTAATATCCACAATACTTCATAATCTTTTTCCTTTAGTATCCAGTGGAATACTTCAAAGTTAGGAGATGTCACTTCCATGATTAGATTTTAAAATTCTGACCTCCACCTTGGTAGCTTACTCTCTGCATTGCCTGTTTAATGAAGCAAGTTGACATTTTGGGAAGGCCCATGTAGCACGGACCTGAGGATAACCTTCTGCCAATAGTCAGTTAGAAAGCTGACTCTCCATCCAACAGCCTCAAAGGAATGTAATTTTGCATACAACCACTCAAGTGAGCTTAAAAGCAGAGTCTTCTACACCTGAGCCTTCATATGAGGTCCTAGCGCTTGCTGACATCTTGAGTAGTGCCTCATGAGAGACTCTGAAGCGAAAAACCTGGAAAAGTTTGTGGACAGACTCTTGACCAACAAATATTGTGAGAAGATAAATGTGTGTTATTTGAAGTCTCAAAATTTGTTGTAATTTTTATGCGGAAAGAGAAAACAACACAAAGACTTGCCAGTTTTCTCTGCCAGTGCTCAACTTAATGCTACATGTAGTGCTTTTCTTATTTTGGTACTACTTAGCAAAACATTTAGCTAAGCCAAAAATGTTTGACCAAAACACATATGTGGAAACCGCCATGCAGTTTTAGTGAGAAACATTCCTTGATGAAGCACATAGTGACAATAATAAACCATGCATTGTCTAGACCAATAGGTTAATAATAGACATTATCCTATACAAATAAGTTAGATATCACTACCCTATTATTTGTAGTAACTGTTGTAAACAACTGACTTTTGTTCATCACCAACAGTTATTGATGCTAAATGTGTACCTTAGGCAAAATGTATAATTTCTTTGAGCTCCAGCTTCCTCTTTTTAAATACGAGATGAGAATTACATGGGCTAGTACTTGTAAAGTTTTACTGTAATTCTCAGACCACAGAAAGTATTAGTAAATGTTAATTATTCTTATTATAAAGATTGTAAAATAATTCGGGTTACCTGTTAAATGGATTTGTACCAGTAGAGAGCCTAGTGTTGTAGAGCTGACAGCTTTCCCATAACATTGCACTGTTATAATTTCTTAACCATTACTTGCGGTCTTCTAATTAAACACAAAATTTTTCCAGTTTTCCAAGCAACAGTTTGCCAGATATCTGTAATTAAAAGACTCTAAAGAATTATCAAAAAAGTCTTCAGTGAAAAAGAGAAAAAAGAGTTATAAGGAAAAGAGAAAAAAGCTGGCCTTGCAAATAACTAACTAACTAAAATGTGTGTTATAGTCATCACAATATCAAAGCAAAATAGTTAAGTCAAAGAGACTTTTCTTTCCTTGGGAGCACCCCATCTCCCCAAACCCAAACAAAACAGACTTTTCTAAAGAGCTCCTTTTTTCTTAAAAGGAGTCTTCCTAGCATATAAACCTCAAACTCCACACAACGTGGATTCTTTCCCGAATCGGAGCAAAAAATGTCATAGTTGATAATATTCGAGGTATTTGTAAAGAAATAAATAGACTTTTAAATGTGAAAAAAAAGAAAAGTTAAGACTGAAACTCAGGTAAATTATCTGATTTCAGATCTGAGTTTTGATTTTTTATTGTTTGTTTTTTTCATATATATTTGGCTAAGTTTGAAATAATCCTTTCTAGAAATTTATTCTTGGCTAAACACATGACCTTGCTCAATAAAATGAGAGCTCAATAAAATGAGAAAATCAAGAATAATTGTAAATTGCACATAGTCCTTGGGATTTCAAAAGAAGAAAATTCATTTCCTTTTTGTATTGAACCAAATAAAAATATTCTTGGTTCAATCAAGCATGTATGAAGATAAAATTATTACTTAGCCATAGTGCATTATCTTTCCATATTGAAAGTATTGACTTCATGACCACCTCGTTAAAGAATAACCATACATCTTTTCTAAATAAACACCTAACAAAAATTCCTGACAATGTATTAATAAATACAGTATTCCCTAAGACAGTTTTTTTCTAGAAAGTTATTTATGTGAAACATGTACTTAGGGAAACACACAAAGCACATGAGATTGAAAGAGAAAAGTCTGTCTCAAGTTTATTTAAGTACACTAGAAAGAATAAAAACAATATGGGCCACACATTTCTGTGCTAAGAATAGTATTAGGTATTGCCTCATTCTCAAAGTTATCTTGCAAAGATTCCTGCAAGGTAGGTGCCATTTTTACCCATCTTTTGCAGACTAGGAAATTGTGACTTTGAGATTATTTTATTTACTGGGATATATGTAGATTTATATTCTCATCATACTTTTATCCTAGGGTCTTTATGGGATTTTTAACATTAAAGCCCTCTTTAGCTAGAGACCTGACAAAACCTGGTGACTTCCAACATTATGAAGAAGGAGCAAGGTCACATGTTTAGCCAAGAATAAATTTCTGGAAAGGATTATTTCAAACTTAGCCAAATATATATGAAAAAAACAAACAATAAAAAATCAAAACTCAGATCTGAAATCAGATAATTTACCTGAGTTTCAGTCTTAACTTTTCTTTTTTTCGCATTTAAAAGTCTATTTATTTCTTTACAAATACCTTGAACATTATCAACTATGACAGTTTTTGCTCAGATTCGGGAAAGAATCCATGTTGTGTGGGATTTGAGGTTTAGATGCTAGGAAGACTCCTTTTAAGAAAAAGAAAACAAAATCATGAATATAAAAGTAGATATAAAATAATTACTTATTTAGAAAAAGAATGGCCATATAGCAATACAAATAATAGCTTGTAAAGCTGAAATAAACTTACTAAAGCACCATTAATTAAAACATACAATATTATTCAATCACATAAGAGATGATACTGTTATTTTTCTATTTTTATAACATTATATTATACAGTTGTTTTATGAAGTAGTAATTTAAAAGTATGCAGCTCCAAATGTGCAGTAAAAAAATAATTTTTCTGGATTTTATGGTGTTCATCAGTCTTAACTTATATACTCTCCCCCTGAAGAATTATGATCTGTTTTTCAGATGATCAGAGAAAGAAACAACTACATGAACACTGTGACTAACTTTTTAACTTTTTAAGCTTTTGGAGTTTTGTTGATATTTCATTTTACAGTTAACATAAAAATTTTGCTGTACCACTGCTGTAATTTCTGAGAAATTATAAGTATGAGACAGTCTCAGAGAGGCCACATATGAAACTATGGATTTCTTGCTGAAGCAGTTGCCAATGTGTAAAGGACTGCAGTCACCTGAATGCAGCTGAGGGCCATGGTTAGTATAGGGTGGGCTGGTTTTCTATAGGCTGGTGGCAACTGAATGCCCTGGAGTACAAATATCATCCTCATTCAGTTTATTTGAGCTGAAGTCCTCCTGCCAGCACTGAAGAAAATCCTTCTACAATTTTGAACAATCAATGGATTGGAAGCTGTGTTTGCATTCCTGGTTTTAGGGCAATCCCTTCGGGTTCCCTCCCATTGTGGGAGCTTTTCTGTCCTCTCAATAAATCCAGCTTTCAAAAAAAATAGAAAAGAAAATTCCTGGGTTTACTATAAAAAATTAACACAAACCTGTCAGTTTAAAACAACAGAAATTTGAAGCTTCTGCAAAGCCAAAGAAACCATCAGGAGAGCAAGGAGACAGCCTACAGACTAGGGAGAAAATATTTGTCAACTGTATGTCTGACAAAGGCCTAACGTCTAGGATCTGCAAGGAAATAAAATGAGCCAAAAAGAAAAAAACAAACAGCCCCATTACAAAGTGGGCAAAAGACATGAAAAGAAGACATAAAAACAGCCAACAGATACATGAAAAAGTGCTCAGCCTCACTAGTCATCAAAGAAATGCAAATTAAAAACCACACTGAGACTCCACCTAACTCCAGTCCGGATGGCCATCATCAATAACTCAAAAAAACAACAGATGTTGGAGAGGATGTGGGGGAAAGGGAACACTTCTACACTATTAGAGGGTGTGTAAACTAGTACAAGCTCTGTGTAAAACAGTTTAGCAATCTCGAAAAGATCTAAAAATTGACCTTCTATACAACCCTGCAATCCCCCTACTGGGAATATACCCAGAGGAACTCAAATCACTCTATGAAAAAGATACTTGCACACACGTTTATTGCAGCATTATTTGCAGTAGCAAAAACATGGAACCAACCGTGCTGCCCATCAAAATGGGACAGGATTTTTAAAAATGTGGTACATATACATGATGGAATATTATGCCACCATAAAGAAGGACAAAATTATGAACTTCTCAGCAACTAGGATGGACTCAGAGTCTATAATACTGAGTGATTTATCACAGAAACAAAGAACTGAGTATCACATGTTCTCACTCATAAGCGAAACTTGAACAGTTATTGTAATACTGTAAGAAAAGGAAGCCAGGCTCGGTGGCTCAGCTTGTAATTCCACGCTTTGGGAGGCTGAGGTGAGTGGATTGCCTAAGCCCGTGGGTTCGAGACCCGACTGGGCACTTGGTGAGACCTCATCTCTACAATAAATCAAAAAAATTAGCCGGGCATAGTAGCGCGTGCCTGTAGTTCCAGTTACTTGGAAGGCTGAGGCGACAGGACCGCTGGAGCCCAGCAGGTCGAGGCTGCAGTGGCCGGGAGCGGCCACTGCACTCCAGTCTGGGTGACAGAGTGAGACTCCAACCACCCCCACCAAAAAAAAGAAGAAAGAAAAGGATTACTCCAGCATGGGTGACAAGCGTGAGACTCCAACTCAAAAAGAAAAGAAAAGAAAAGTATTGGCAGTAGTGGGAGACTGCCAGGGGAGGGGGGACATACCTCATCAACAAGCATACCTACATAATGAACATTTGTGTACCTAACCCTGAATTGTACCCCACATCTTTAGAATAAAATATTTTTTTAAACAAAACCCAGAAATTTATTCACTTACAGTTCTAGAGGACAGAAGTCTGAAATTAAAATGTCCTAGGGACTACAGTCTCTCCAAAAGCAATAGGGGAAACTCCTTTCTTGTCTTATTCTAGCTTCTAGTGTCCAGTCTCTGCCTCTCCCTTTACCTGGCCTTCTCTTTTGTGTGGCCTCCTTTAAGGATGATCTCATCTAGAGATTCTTAACTTAATTACATCCACAAAGATATTTTTCCCAAGTAAGGTTATGTTCACAAATTTGAGAGTTTAGAACATGGCAGGTTTTTGTGGGCCCACAATTCAACCCACCAGAGAAGTCTAGAGCTGAAGATCTCAGGCTCTGTAATCCGGCATACCGGGGTGCAAATCTGATCTTCACTTACCAACCGAATGACCTGGAACACTTTTTCTCATCTATAAAATGTAGAGAATAGCATAAGCACCTGTGCCCTGGATGAAAAGACAATAGGAGCAGAGAGACCCATGGCATAGTATCTGATAAAAATGCTCTCTATTTGCCCTAGCTATTTTTTTCAATAGCTTACATTATTGGAGATGGTTGAGCCTTGTGCAGGCAAGAGCTGCAGCCTAGCAACCAGCCAAAGAAAATCTCAGATGTGTACATCATTGGCCTCTTTGTTCTAAGTGAGCCAGTTTTGTAAGATAGAATCTCAAACTTACAGGAAAATTAATGATTGTCTAGACCAATTGATCTGATTCTAGAGATGATAAAATAACACTCTTAGAGAGAGAGCGTGTTTTAATTATAACTACACAGGAAGATGGAACATACAACAAAAACTAGAACTCAGAACTTTATGCTCCCTATTTAGTTTCTTTCTCTGTAGATTCTTACTTGCCAGATAAATAATTAGTGGGCATTCATTAACATAAAGGGAAATTAAATTTTTGAAAAACAGATTATTATTTTTTTCATTTTAGATTGTTTCTTCCAAACTGACTCTATGTGATGGTTAATTTTATGTGTTAACTTGACTGGACCATGATGTGACCAGATATTTGGTTAAATATTATCCTGAGTATGTCTGTAAGGGTGTTTTTAGATAAAATTAATATTTGACACAGTAGACTGAGTAAAGCAGATTCCCAGCTCATCATAATAAATCAGTTTGTGTGTGTGTGTGTAAATATATAGATATATACATATACTATATACTCTTTGTATATATACACCTATATATTCTCTGTACATATATACACTGTATACTCTCCATATGTGTACTTATATAATTTATCCCTGTATGTGCATATATATGCATATATATACATATACGCACACATATGCATACATATTGTGTGTGTGTGTGTATGTGTGTGTATACAGTCATGTTCTATATAACCACATTTTGGTCAACAATGGACCACATACACTACAGTTGTCTCATAAGCTTATAATGGAGCTGAAAACTTCCTTTCGCCTAGTCACATCCTGATGATCCTGACCCTGTGTAGGCCCAGGCTAATGTATGTGTCTGTGTCTTCGCTTTAAGCCAAAAAAGTTTAAAAAGTAAAAGAGATAAGTACAGTTACAATAAATAAAAATAGAAAAAACTTTTAGAATATGGAAAGAGATAAAGAAAAAGTTTTTGTGTGGCTGTATAATGTATTTTATTTCGACCTAACTCTGATTAAAAGGAATAAAAAAGTGAAAAAAATAAAACATTTATAAAGTAAAAAAAAAAGTTACAGTAAGCCAAAGTTAATTTGTTACTCAAGAAAAAAATAAATTTAATGTAGCCTACTTGTATAGAGTATATAAAATTTACAATAGTGTACAGTAATTAATGCCCTGGTCTTTTATTCACTCACTGCTCACTCACTGACTTCCAGAACAACTTCTAGTTGTGCAAGTTCTATTCATGCTAAATGCCCTACACAAGTTTGCCATTTTTTATCTTTTATAGAATATTTCTACTGTAGCTTTTTAACAGTTAGATATGCAAATACTTACCATAGTGTTCAATTGCCTAAGTATTCAGTATAGTAGCATGCTGTGCAGACTTTTAGCCTAGGAACAGGATATACCATATACATAGATTTGTGCAAGTACACTCTCATATGATGTTTTCACAACAATAAAATCGCCCAGTGGCACATTTCTCAGAATGTCTTTGTTAAGCAACACACATATAGATTATAAGGAGTTGTGATATATACAGTGTGATGGTTAATTTTATATGTCAACTTGACTGTGCTACAAAGTGTCCAGATTAAACATAATTTCCAGGTGTGCCCATGAGGGTGTATCTAAGTGAATTTAGCATTTGAATCAATGAATTTATTAAAGTGAATTATCCTTTCCAACATAAGTGGGCATTCTTCAATCTGTTGAGGACCTGAATAGAACAAAAAAGTGAAGGAAGAAGAAATTTGCCACATTTTCTTCCAGCATCCCTGCTTGAGCTGAGACATCAGTTCTGTTCTTGAATTTGGACTTACACCATTGGCTTTCCTGGTCCTTTTGCTTTCTGACATGAGCTGGAATTACAACACTGGTTATTTTGGGTAGTCAGCTTATAAATGGCATATCATAGGACTTCTCTTCCTCCATAATGTAAATCCATAGGCATATTCTATTGGTGCTGGAGAACCCAGAATAATATAGATTATAGTACCAAGAATGGTGTTAAAGGAACAAAATATTAAGCATAAATTTTCTGAAACGATTTCAGGTTTTCTGAAATTGGGAGCTCTAATCTGACTGGATTTAAAGATGATAATGACTCTATTTTCAGTAGTAAAGAAAGTTCTCATATTCCCTTACATGATCTGGCAACAGAGGTATGCCAGCATGCAACTCCAGTCTGAAAGATCTGCAGGCACAATGCTCCATGAAAGTTACTGTGTGAACAGTCCATCAAAGCCGTAGGAGTTGAGTTGTCCTAGGGCCTTGGGGACCCAAACCTTGCCCAGCATGCCCAGGCAGTGGGTCATAGAGTCAAGGGAGATTATTTCGGAGCTTCATGATTTAGCTTTGTTTGCCCTGTTGAGTTGTGGACCTACTTGGGGCCAGTTCCCTTTTCTTCTGGCCTATTTCTCACTTTTACAATGGGAATGTCTATTCTATGCCTGTCTCATTATTGTATTTTGGAAGTAGATAATGTGTTTTGAGATCACAGGCTCAAAGCTGAAAGAGAATTTGCTTCAGGGTGAATTATGCCTTGAGTTTCATCTATATCTGATTATATGAGAGTTTGAGTTGGAATTTTTAGTCAATGCTAAGTGCAATTAAAACCTTTGTCTTATACCTTACATATGAAAAGGACATGAGTGTTGGGGGTCTAAGGGTAGTATGCTATGGTTTGAATATTTTGTCTCCTCCAAAATTTATGTTGCGATGTTATTGTCATTGTGATGGTATCTTTAAAAGGTATTTAGTTCTTGAGGGCTCTTCTCTTGTGAATGAACTACTGCTGTTCTGGTGGGAGTGGGTATACCTCCCCTGCTCGATCTCTCTCTCTCTGTCTCTCTCTCTCTCTCTCTCTCTCTCTCTCTCTCTCATTCTCTCTCTCTCATCCTTTTGCCTTCTGCTATGGGATGATGTAGCAAAAGAGTCCTCTGCCAGATGTTGATCCCTTAGTCTTGAATATCTGAGCCTCTAGAACTGTAAAAAGTAAGTTTCTGATCTTATACATTACATACATTATATAGACTCAGGTATTCTGTTAAGGCAGAAAAATGGGCTAAGGCAGATATCTAGAAGGATATAATTATTCTGAATCAGCATCTAATAGACTGCTATTTCCCCATTAATGAGAATTAATGGATCCAGAAATCAAGGGGTAGAAATGGGAGTGGCACCACTAGCAAAATTTCAATTTACTACTCCCACAACCATATGCAATGCTGGCCCAAAAGTCTTAGTTTCAAAAGGGAGAATTCTTCAACCAGGAGACATACAATGACTCCACTGAACTGAAGTTAAGACTGCCAACCAGCCACTGAGGGCCCCATATGCCTCTGAATCAATAGCAACGAAGAGAATTATTGTGCTGACTTGAGGTGATGAACTGACTACCAAGGAGAAATTGGACTGTCACTCCACAATGGAGATAAGGAAAGGTGTGTCTAGAACCTAGAACATCTTTCAGGGTGTCTCTTAATAGTATCAAGTCAATAAAAAGCTACAATAATCCAGACAGGACTAATGATGAGCAGTCACTGTACTAGTGAATCTCCACCAGATAAAGGACCAATCAGTTGAGGTGCTTGCCGAAGGCAAAGGAAATTCTAAGTAGGTAGTAAAAGAAAATAGTTATAAATACCAATTAAGACCACATGAATAGTTACAGAACCATTACAGAAATAAGGACTGAAATTGTCATAAATATTTCTGATTTTGCTATGTGTGTGTATAGATGGCAAATAGCTATTTTTCCTCTCTTATTCCTTTGGCATGTAACATAAGATATATTGGCATCACATCACAGTATTCAAGTGTTGTTAATTTTATATCGTAGTATTTAAGTTACAGGTTACCAAGAGGAAGATTAAATATTACTTGAGGATTTTACCTCTTCATTTGGAAGTGATTAGTGCATTTTTGGCTGTACACAGGATTGCTGCACCATGTTAAGTAAAATTATGAGCTTGCAATTGCCTTTATTTGGCAATTAAATATGGTTAAAGAAGATGCATCTGGGTGCAAAGTTGAAAAGGGATGGACTGTGATCGTTAATTATATGTGTCTACTTAACTGGGTCATGAGATGCCTAGATATTTGGTTAAAAATAATTTTGGGTGTGCCTGTGAGAGTAGTTCTGAATGAGATTCATATTTAAACCAGTAGAATTGGCAAAGAAAATGGCCCTTCCCAATGTGTGTGGGCCTCATTCAATCCATTGAAGGCCTAAATAGAATAAAAGGCTAAGAGAGAATCTACTTTCTCTGCATTTGGCCTTGAGTGAAAACATCAGTCTCCTCCTGCCTTTGAACCTGAACTGGAATTTGTGCCATTGGTTTCCTGGTTTTCAGGACTTTGGCCTGCAGATCTTGGGACTTCTTAGCCTCCATAATTCCATGAGTCAATTATTTAAAATAAATCTTTCTCTTTCTCTCTTCTGAAGATCTGGGTACACACACACACACACACACACACACATATTTGTGTGGGATTTGTATATATGTGTGTATGTGTGTGTCCTGCTAATAAACCCTAATTCTCTAGCATTCAAGATTTTTTATTTATATTTAAATTCAATATAGTTTGCATTTATCTCATCTGCCTTTTAAAAGGCATGTTCCCTGAGAACTTACAAAAGGTCTGAAAAGGTCATTCCTTAAAATAAAAGGTTTTTGAGAGTAGGACTACTGCTATATCTACATGGCACAGCATAGGACAAGGCACATAATGAGTTCCAAATAATTAACTATTGAATAAATTAATATATTTTTAAATTTATTATCACTAAATAAATATTTACTAAGTTGGGCATTTAGAGAAGCTCACTGCTTGAAAATTCACTGTCATAACATCTAGAGTGCATTGTACATGTTTAATAGTCAAACATTGCCGGAGCCCAGCTCCCGCAGGTCTGGAGTTCCTAGAGGTGAGATGGATTCAACACCTGTAAAGAGAATTAAAAAGAAGGGGGGAGAAAGAAATAGGACTGGACTACTGTTCAAGTGACAGAAGCCATTTGTTGAAAAGTACAGAGGGTTTTTATCTACAGATTTTGCTCATTCAGACTCAGATGTCTCCCACATACACAGACAATCCAGGTGCATCCCCTACCCACCAGATATTTCTTCAAGCAAGGTAGAGAATAAACCCAACTTGTCTTTCCAGTTCCTATGCTAGACTAATGTCCCTTAGAAGTATTATTACAGTTTCTATAAATAT
>CAUYQG010124587.1:0-13599 GCA_963574415.1 Tarsius wallacei | reverse complement strand
TCTATGTCTATCTCTCCTGCAGAATCGGCTCCTGCACTAGACAGGAGTCTAATCCCTTTGTTCCCCAGGAATAATCGCCGACGCCACCACACCTTTCCAGGGACACCCTAAATCTCCACGTGGGGGCTGGCCCCCCACATTCTATGAGAACTCAAATTGGAAAAATTTGTTCTAGTTAAGGAAGACATCCCCAAGGAATGAGTCAAGGGCCTGTGCAGGGACAAGTTAACTCAGTAAACCTGGGTGTTTCAAGCCCCGCCCATTCCTAAGAAAGTCCTGCCTTCGGGATGGGTCCTGGAAGATGAGGTCTGAGACCTTGGAGTATCCTGACTGATGAGAGTATATTTGTACGTCCAAGGCCTTGGGCCACATGACACTACAGTTTGATCGTGTAGTTTATGCTAACAGTGTGAGTCATGACAAATGCTTGTTCTTGCTCTGAGGCCTGAAGTCTGAGCAGCCAAGGTCAGTCATGCAGACACCGCAGGCCAACATGACTGACTGGCTTCCGATTAAGGCCCTGGACACTCACTTAGGTGAGTTTCCTGGCTGACAGCACTTCACTCATGTGTCACACCCTATTGCTGGGAGAAAGCAGGGTCCATGTGTCCCCACTGGGAAAGGAAACCTGGAAACTCAAGCCTGATTTTTCCTGGACTTTGCCCCATGTGCCTCATTATTGACCAAGTCCAAGTTCATTCTGCTCGTGCACAATAAATCAATCACTGTGACTACAAGTTCATCTGTGAGACAGCCAAGTGAGGAGGGGAAAGAATAGGTTTCAAATCCACCTCCCCAAAGACAAGACTTAGGGATAGTTATGGGTTTGAGAAGCGGGGTGGTCTAAGGCGTGAGGAAGGGTGATTGGCAGGGGGAAAAATGAAGTAATCGGTGATCTGCACAAACATAGTTGGGGTTCATGGCATTTCACAGGACATTTGGTCAGGACATGGCGGCATTAGCATGATTTGAGGATGGGGTTTTTGGCCCTCGGACATCAAAGGGTCATTTCTTGGGCACTTGTGCAGGCCCAGTTGAAGGGTCGGTGGTCTCCACTGGTTTGAATTGGACAGAAGCTGCCCCAAATTCCTGAAAAGCAACTGAAGACGCCGTTACCATAGTGACTGAAAAGCATTTTCTGTAAGGTGCCCAGTGAGGATACGTTGCAGCTTTCGGCAGCGTGGCCCTCCACTGCCACAGACTTCAGCTGCGTGGAAGAAGAATAGCAAAAAACAAGCAACCAAAAGTGAATGGGGCAGGCTGAGCCAGGCAGACCTAAACAGATTCACAAGGCAGACCTCGTTTCACCTTTTCTCCTTTCCAGTTTTCATCTGCATCTTTTGACTGCCATAAATAGTAACCGCAAGTACAACAGCTTTTCTAAGTCCTGTGAGTTCTTCTACCAAATCACCAAGCCTACAGGCAGTCTTGGGGGACCCCTGACATGAAGCCAAGGAGAGCTGAGGAGACCACAGACTCAAAAGCCCCATGACTCACTGAGCACATCAAAACGAGGAGCTTAGCAAAAGCTGGTTGGGTAGGAATGGAAAAGTCAGCAAAAGAGACACAGGCACCCATATTCTCTCTTCACCCATGAATGGTGGTTTCACAAGGCGGATACCAGACACTCGTTCACTGTGGTCTCACCAGCACATACCATGATGCTTGGCCCATCACGGATGCTCAGGGTATTTGTTAAATAAATAAGCAAACAAATAAATGAGCGGATGGGTAGCTCACCCTGGGCTTCGTGTCACATCCTTACAGCAAGTGTAATCATTACCGATCATTGTTACTGCGACTGTTTCCAAGTACTTCAAGCTTGCTTAATCAGATGCAATTACTTGGAGAGTCACTGCCACAAGACAGTCAAAACACAACAGGGAAAATGCCTTAAACATTTCAAATCGGTTGAAGTGTTCAGATAATTTCCTGAATGTATTACAGTAGTACACGGAAAACATGCTTCGTCTGCAGAATAGATTTTGATTTTGTGTAAATAATAAGAATGCTTTATAACTTCTCAAGCCCTGTGAGCTAAGCACACTGGTTATTGATGTTCCCATTTTCCCGAAGAGAAACTACAAGGTGACTGCTTTGTCACAAGCTAATTAGCAGCAGAGCAAAGATGACAATTCTGAACTTCTCAGTGCGTGTGGAAGGGAACCCATTGCTTTCAGGAAAGAGAGACTTGGAGGAAAGAAATGGAGGCGAGGCTTGAAGTCACAGGCCTCAGGTACAAGATCAGGCTCTGACACCTATCAGCCGAGTCACATGGACACAGCTATTGGATTTGGTGGGCCTCAGCACCTTCATTGATTAAACAGGGATAATAAAATGCATCCAAATGTGCCTGTTCTTAATCTGGGGATCACGTACTCCTAGGGATCCCTGGATGAACTTCAGAACTCCATGAAACCGCAAGCAAAATTCATGCTTAAGTTCCTGTGTCTGTTTCACTGGTACAGGATGCATAGCTTTTGTGAAAGTCTCTAGGTGGCCTGTGAAGAAACAGGCCCTGTCTCTTTGAGTGGCCAGTCACCAACAGGACAAGAAATGGTTACAAACAGGCCCTGGATTGTGACTTCCTCTGCTGGAATCTGTTTTGGCTATTTGCTAATTATATCTGAAGTCCAGGACTCCATTTTCTTACCTTTAAAATGGAGGTGAAAGAGTATATGCCTCAGAGTCACGGTGAGGGTTCAACAAGATAATGTCTATAAAGTGCATAGCGTTTAGTAGTATCTGAATAAATAGCTGCTGTCGTTGTTCCTACACATTTTATCCATGCTAGGAACCTGGGGGGTCACTGTGAGTCATCCTTCTCCCTCACCCAGCATTCAGTCCACGCCCCATCTGACCAATTTGCAACCTGAAACACGTTTTGATTCACTCATCTCCTTTTCAATTTGACTTTCATTTCCCTGGCTCAAGCCCTATACTGTCCCGTCTCCTAGCGGATCTCCAGGCTCTATTAGTCTGGAATCCTTCCTCCCCCAGGGTGGTCAGAGGACAATAAAATGCTAACGTGACTTAAGACCTTTAGGCCTCGGCCTAAACTCGGGGTCTTCACACTGTGCGCCACAGGCCCACTTAAGTGGCTGTGGAGAGAGGCAGATGTTCCTGGCATTCTTACTTAAACCAAAGCAAGTCCCAGCTTTGGGAGTTTTGTACATCAGAGTGCATTGGGCTTCCTTCCTGTTTGAAGAAAGGGTTTGTCTTAGTCTGCATGGGCTGCTGTAGCAAGCTACCATAGACTGGGTGCCTTAAATGACACTCAGTCTTCCGGGGGCTGGGAAATTTGATATTTTCATAGGTGCCCCTACGGTTGGGTTGTGGTGAGGGTCCTCTTCCAGGTTGCAGACTACCGACTTCTCATTATACCCTCACACCAGCAGAAAGAGAGTGCGCTCTCGGGGCCTCTTCTTATAAGAGCACTTATCCCACTCATGAAGACCCCCTCCCTCACTTCTTAAATCACCTCCCAAAGGCCCCACCTCCTAATACTATCCCACGGAAGGCTGGGATTTCAAAATGTGAATTTTGGGGAGACGCAAACATACTGTCCATCGCAAGCCTCTGCAGTTTAAAACAAAACGGATCAACAAAAAAGGCAATGAACCATACTCACAGCCTCTTGAAAACTGGGGTGCAGAGTCTTTGGCACTCATGCCACGTGGTCCCATTGCTCTGTGGCCGTCTCCCTGTCCTGCTTCCCTCCTTCTGCCCACGTCACTGTCTAGACGAGGGGTTCCCAACCCCTGGCTGAGGACCGCACCGGTCTGCAGCCTTTTAGGAACTGGGCAGTATAACAGGAGGTGAGATCAGAGAATGGAGCTCCGCTTTACGTCAGATCCGCTGTATTAGATTCTCATAGGAGGCAAGCCCCACTGTGAACCGCACATGCGAGGGATCTGGGTTGCGCCCTCCTTATGAGAATCTGATACCTGATGATCCCCGACACCCTTTCCCCATCCACGGAAAAATAAGTCTTCCATGAAAACAGTCCCTGATGCCAAAAAGGTTGGGGATACCATCGGTCTAGATGATCTGGGAGAGAACTTTTCCTTCCCCCGTCCAGGACCCTCTTCATGTTTAAAAAGTACCGTGGGCCAGGTTCAGTGGCTCAGCCTGTAATCCCAACACTTTGGGAGACCGAGGTGAGTGAACTGCCTGAGCCCACAGGTTCGAGACCAGCCCGGACAACCTGACAAGACCTCATTTCTACAATAAGTCAAAAATTAGCCAGGCGTAGTAGCGCACGCCTGTAGTTCCGGCTACTTGAAAGGCTGAGGCGGAAGGATTGCGGAGCCCACGCTGGAGTGGCCATGAGCATGCACACCATTGCACTCCAGCCTGGGCAAAGGAGTGAGACTCCAACTCAAAACAAAGCAAACAAACGAAAATAGTACTGTGCCTTCCATTTCAGTTTCCTATTACTGCTAAAGCAAATGACCACCGGTGTGTGCCTTCCAATTCTGGTGGTCAGAAGTCCAAGGCAGGGCCACAGGACTGCCTTCCTTCTGGAGAATCCAAAGCAAGTACATATTATACGTTCTGCCGCAGAAGGGCTTCTGAGTCAGGGTTTGCAAAGTCAATTTGTTCTTCTAAAAGCTTCTTTCCATGGAGCTCTAACTGCATCATGATCACTACCACTCTTCACCTTCTTCAGCTGCTTCTCACCATTCAAACCTAACTGTTGATGCCGGCATGTCTGCTGCCTGTGGGGGCTGCTGGACTTTCTTTCCTTCCTCATTCTAGCAGTCGGGCTTACCAGAGTCTCACAACTCAGAACTGTTGCTAAGGTCGTGTGAGTCTCTGGCAATGGGACTGTGGAGAGGCTCTGGCTGACCACGCATTTCCGGTCCACCTGCCTGGCCTCCTGTGGCCTTCACACCTACACTTTGCCAGGGAAATTATCGTTAACCTCATTCTACCCATGGAAAGGGGACTGCAGAGAAGTCACACAACTGCCCCGTCCACGTGGAGAGAACACAGGTTTTGCGGAGTTTAGAGAACAGAAATCACCTCCAGCGACGGGGCTTACCATCTGCACCAGCACCAGTGACTGCCACGCTACAAGTGGCACCAACGGGACTTCTCATTTCAGAATGATGAATTTTGCCAGGAAGATGAAGATCCAAAGAATCGCCTTGCCTGTTTCAGGAACTTTCTGAACATCTATTTATCTGCACAACAGACTACTCAACAAGCCCACATCAGGGCAATGGGCCCTTTCTCGGAACTCTCCGTGAGGACTTTGAGATCACTGCCTAGCCTGCAGGCTCACTCCCAAACCTCACCTCGTCCTGTGCATCAACCCTGCAACATTATAATCTCAAAGGGTGTCCATACTCAGTTTGAGCCCTGTTTTGGAAGGCCCCTAACGCATTATAAACGTTGCCTTTGCCACAACACCTTCCCTTCTGTGACGCTACTAAGATTCTGCCAGTGTCATGGGTTGGATTATTTTTACAAGCAAAGGATTTGGGTGTGCTTGATCAACAGGTCATTTTGACATTCTCTTCTAACAGTCATCAGTCAGGTTCTGGCTTCTAATGTAGGAAGTATATGCTCCCAATATGTGTCCACACTCTTCTTAGGTGCCTGTGACCAACAAAGCAGTGAATTGCCTATAAGCTCACCTCTGGGACTCCTGCCTCAAGGTGAATATGATTCTGGCCTAACCCCAGGAGTGTTTATCCTGGACTAATCCCAGATATCCTCTGATGCCACTGTCAGTTACCATCATGCACTACAGACAATTAGAGACTACCCCTAGAAAGGGTCTAGAATTGCCTTGGCAATCCCAATTGCACTAAGAACAAGCCTAGAATTTAAGGGGTGGTTCAGAAATGAAAATTTCTGGTTCCGTGTATCAACAAGTTCGTACTACACAACAGTTGTAGCCGCAAAACCTCATTGCCATATGGCAACAGGCATTTCTTGCTTACACATTTGAGCCCAGCTGGGGTTTGTCCTGGCCATTTTGCTTCTCATCTGAGATCACTGATTGGCTTCTCAGCTTATTCACTTATCCGAGTGTCTACTGACCATCAGCTGATCTAAACTGACTTCAGCTGAGGCTACAGGGATGACTTAGCTCTGCTCCACAGGGCTGTCATCCTCCAGGAGGCTAGCGCGGGCATATTTTCACGGTGATGGTAGAAGCTCAGGACAGCAAGTCCCTGTGCTCAAAGCAGTGTCATGCCTCCGCTGTGTCATATCTGCTAACATCCCAGTGACCAAAGCGAGTCACATGCCTGGACCCAGAGTCAAGTGGGGAAGACAGCGCAAAGTTCCCTGGAAAAAGTACGGACTTAGGAGAGGTAAAGAACAAGGGCCAGATGATAGCCTCTCCTCCAGACCTCCGCCTCTAAATGCTCTGGACAATTCCGCATATAAGGGGGTCAGTTTGCTTAATAACCAATACAAGAAACCAGATGCTCTTGCATTTCTCAAGATTGTTTACTCCTGTCCGATGGATGCCGTAGCCTAGCTATTGTTTTTGCCTCTGACACTTCTGTTTGTCCTTTTTGCAAGATATGAAAACACCAAGTGGAGCACTGCAGAAGAATGCCTCATGGGCTTCAGAAGTCTTTTCTTTGGTACATTTGATGTTACTTTCTTTGTCTAAGTGGCTACCTTGAATTCCCCTAATTTCCTCCGCCAGCGCCCTAGTCTCCCTTTTTTAATCAGTGTTATATGATGTTAGGAAAAGCACAGGTTTTGAGTCAAACCGTCCTTGATGAGAGCCCTGTGGAGCAGAGCTAAGTCATCCCTGTAGCCTCAGCTGAAGTCAGTTTAGATCAGCTGATGGTCAGTAGTAGCTTTTTTTCACTTGAAATCTGTGCTATCCTAGGACAAGTTACTTCACCTCTCTGAGCCTCGACATCTTGATCTGCACAGCTAGGATAAGATCTCCTATTTGGAGGACCGTCATGAATGTCAAAAGAGATGCCGTTCAGTGAGTACCCAGCATGTACCCCAAACTTTGATTCCTTCTCCCCGTTTCCTCTCTTCGCCACAAGGAGCAGCTGGGAAAGATGTTAGAAGTAGGAGGAATGGGTCAGCAGGAACAATCGTGTTTGCAAGAGACAGAGAACACGATTCAAAAGTAGCTCAAGCAAAAATTTAATTATGGGCTCAGATCACTGAAAATCCAGGGATGGGACTTGTTAAAGACCTTTTTGACAAGGCCCAGCCTGATTAGGGCCCCCTTCTCTCCTTCTCTTGCTCTCCTAACTCTGCCTGTCCCTTCGTTAGTTTCTCTTAAACACGGGTTCTCTTCAGAGTGACCTCTGGCATTCCCAGCCAACCCCTCGCAACTCCACACAGTGGGGACATTCTGCCACCCCAAGCATGTGCATTCGGAATGGAAAAGGCTCTCCAAAGGTAGGGTCACCAGGTAAAATAACAAGACACCCAGTTGGAGTTGCATTTCCAATAAACAGCAAATAGGGCTTTTTCATAGATGTCCCAAAGATTGCATGGGAAATACTTACATTAAAAAATGATCTGTTGTTTATCTGAAATGCAAGTTTAACCGGATATGTTGTACTTCTCTTTGCTAAATCTCATTATGTTGACCAGAGGAAAATGATAATGCTCTCAATAGAAAGAAGGGGAATACCACACACAAAAAAGAAGTAGGTCTATCACACAGAGAACCCGGTTTCAGTGCTGTCTTACACTCTTATGTCTCAAGACTTATAGCCGTTCTCAACCCACAGATTTTCCCAGGGAAAGGAAGATGTGCTTCAGTTTCCTCTGCCATTCTCATTCTGATTTCTCTGTTGCATTGCTTAAAACGAGAATTTTTCTAATGTCAATTGCAGGTAGTCATAAAACTTTAGAACCAGAAGGAAACTTGAAGGTCTCTCCATGAACCCCATTCTTTAACAGATAAAGGTCCAAATAACTGAAGAGAACCATCCCAGGTTATGTAGTTTGGGTAGAAGTCATTGAATATAAAATTCAGATTTTCGGAAACCTAATCATTTGTAATGTTCGCTATTTCTCTGATAATCTTTGCAACGCTCTCTAGAAAAAAGTCATCTGGGGCCGACTTCTGTTGGTAACGCTTTAAACTGAAGCGAGAGAGAAATATCCTCCTCATTCCACGAAACACTAAGA
Source organism: Tarsius wallacei (assembly GCA_963574415.1). NCBI lineage: Eukaryota > Metazoa > Chordata > Mammalia > Primates > Tarsiidae > Tarsius > Tarsius wallacei. The sequence continues at coordinate 5,463 of CAUYQG010124587.1, read as the reverse complement.
GAGAACTCCCCCAGAAAGAGACAACGCAGCCACATGCTTTGTTTACGTGGAGGCCAGCTATATCCCCAAAACATGTGCGTGACCCAATGCAACCCTTGTTTGCAAAAATGCAGGAGAATTCACACTCGGCGTCTGCGTGGAGGAGAGCCCACTGGGTTCCGCACGCCTTCCGAAAAGCCGGTGCCTCTCCTGTTCAAACCGAGCATCCTTTTGTTGACAGCAATTGTGCCAGCTGAGGGACTCTTTTGAGCCACCCAACAAAAAGACCTGAAAAAAGGCAGCTTTCAAGATCTAATCTATGGGTGAGACCACCCCTTCCCAGGCAGACGGGGTGGCTGTCAGCTGTCGGCCGCAGGGCTGCACTCAGGGTGCAGTAGCAGCCTGTGCCCTCTGTCCAGAGCCACCTCAGCTCAGCCTGATAAAGACAGGCCGCCTCCCACAAGGGACATTCCTCCGCAGAGCAGCTGCACCGATGTCTTCACGCGCCCCATTGTGCTGTTGATTTAATGAGGCCTCTCGGCAATGGGTTTGTAAACGACAGTCATCATAATGCCGAAGCACTCAACACGAGCATCTTGTTCCCTGCCATCTGAAAAGCTGGGACCATGAAAGGAAAAACTTTTATTGAAAAATAAAAGACAATCCTATGAAAACCCACATCACTGTCTGGTGGATTTTATCTCCTCTTCAAGTCCAAGCAAGTTATGATGGCAAATAAATCAGAACATGAGTTTTGGAGGCAAAAACAAGTGCCAGCTCTGCACTCCTCAGCTGGGACGAGTGATTGAGTCACTTTGAGCTCCAATGTCGTCCCTTCCTCACAGGGCTACTGGAAGGATAACACTCAACATGGCCTCTGGTACCCTGTAAGGGCTCAACGAATAAACAGTAGGTATTATTTCTTTTGCCAACATATACATGATACTAGAAAACAATAGCCACAACCAATTTTACATGCCTTGTTTACCGAAGCCTCTTCTTTGCTTTCTCTGCCAAGTCAGAGAAAATGAGTTTGCTTTTTGGAAAGTGAATAGAGCATGACTGACACTTGATAAGTGGTATATAATTGTCAGCCATTATTGTTGTGGTGGTTGATATGACTATTATTATTGCTGAACAAGAAACAAACTACAGAACCTTTGGCTCCAGAACTCATTTAACTTGACCCATTGATTAACCAACAGGTTTCTCTGCTCTGAAATTTTGCGAGGAAAAGGAAAATGAAATCTTATAAGGGGCAAAGATGGAATATGGCTAGAATTAAGCGAAAGCAGGAATGGACAAATATCCTACTGCCTATTTTTGTAAATAAAGTTTTATTGAAACACAGCCCCACTCTTTGGTTTATTTATTGCCTACGGTTGCTTTTGCATTAAGAAGACAGAATTGATTCATTGCCAAAAGGGACTTATGACCTATGAAGCCTAAAATATCTACTCTCTGGCAGTTTACAGAGAAAATTTCCCGAGATCTAGGCTCGAGAAAAGGGAATAAGCCTAAAACCGTGTCTGGCACATAGGAGGTCATCAGTAAATATTTATTTTTTAAAAATGAACTGAATAAATGAACAGGCAAGGCAGCAGTTGATTTATCATTGGTTCTGACCTGTCAAGGTCTTCATGAAGTCGGGACCATTTCATATTGATGTGCCAGCTCTATTATTGCCCTGGGGAATTGTTTGAGCCATTGTTGGGAATGAATAGGGCATAAATATCACTTGTAAATCCGACACAAAGGTACTGTGTCACTGCCAGTCAGCTCCAAGTGTTCCATACTGAAAAGACATAACATGGATTGAATATACCCAATGAACAGCCATTGTAACATTGCCTAAATCTCATGTTTTTCTAGCAGTTCACTGTACTTTCCCTCTAATCACTAGCCAAGGACAGAACCAGTTTCTCAGAAGTAGCTACTAATAAATGTTTTACAACCCCCCTCCCCAGCTAGTTTTGTACTAGTTAACTTTTCCATTTCAAATATCTGCCTTCACATCAGTAGTACCTTCACTTACCTGCCCCTTCATGATGACTAGAACAGACCACCGCACAATCACCTGAATTACCTTCCTCCGTCAAAGGGAAGGATTAAAAGAACTCAACCACAAGCAACCAGTCGCCATTGTCAGGCCACTGCAGCCATTTCCTTGCTAAGCTATGGTGTGGTCATGTGCTCTTTAAGCTATGGCCAGGTCATGATTCCTGGCCTTGGCTCTTTCCCCTGCCTTGGGGAGGGGAGTCTCCTCTCTCTCTCTCTCTCTCTCTCTCTCAAATTTGTTTTCTAAATAAACTATGTTTTCTAATCTAACTTCTGTGCCATTTTTTCATCTTTCTTGCGGCACTGGATCGCACACCAGACACCCATACCCCTGGCGGGCCTGACCTAACATTCTGGAGGCCCTGCTGGGAGTATAACCCTAACACATACTCTGCCTGATTCAAGCAGGAGCAAGAGAGAGAGAGAGGAAGCTGACAGTTGCAGAAAATACATTAAACTTTCCATTGAAGTCATTTGAAGAGTAGAAAGCAAAGGGGATAGACCATAGTCACAGGCTGCAAAATGGTGCATATTTCTCTAATTGCAGCAGAGGGAACAAATATTTCTCATTTCCAATCCTGCTTAACTCTACAGAATATAATAAGAAATATGGACCTCTACATTCAGAGAAGTCAATCAATGAGCGCAGTCATTTTGAGAACAAAAACAAAGTAAAAGCTAGAGTTTAGATTTGATTGGGGTTTGGCTTGGACTACATAATTTGAATGCAATTGTCTGCTAAGAGTTCTGCCAGTGTTCCTTGTCTAAGTGCGCACGCCTGGTTCTTCCCTATGGAATGTGGGCTCTGTGCAGGCCAAGACTCATCTTTGGTCTCTATAACCACCCACAAAGCTTAGCACATTGTCCTGGGCACAGAAGTCCTTGGGCAGTACCAGATACATAAGCAACTAGAAGAAGTCCTCAAAGTAGTGGTAGACCAGCTGTCCCAAATAACGCCTGGGTAGTAAAGGTAACACCTGATGATGTCCTTGGTTAAGAAGTCTAGAATTAGACTCCTGACCTCATGGCTTGCCCTGATCACTTGTCATTAGTTGCCCAGAATCTTCCTTTCCTTCTTTATTAGTAACTTGATTTTTCTCTGAGAAACTGACCCTTCCCCATTTTCAGCCAAGTGGTTCGGCTGATGACCGCTCCCCAAGTCCCAGAGATGGATCCCAACTGGTTTCCTTGTATCCCATACCTCTAGCCACAGTGGCAAGCCATTTTACAAGGAAAACACCAACATCTTCTTGGCTCTGTTGTCATAGAGGTTTATTTCTTCTTACATAAATGGATTCCTAATTGGTGACTGACCTTCTTCCATGCAGTGATTCAGGGACCCAGGCTCTTTCCATTTGGTTGACTCATCCATCTTAGTCAGGGTCCCAAGATTGCCCTGAGCGTCATCTCCTCTCCAGTCAGTCAGAAAGGAAAGAAAGCATCAGGATAATGTTACTTCTGCCCACACTTATTAGTCAGAATTCTGCCACATGGCCACATCAAATGGCAGGGGAGGTTGGGAAATGTGGTCTGACTTACACAGAATAAAGAAAAGCTCGATTTGGTCAACAGTGAGCCAGTTTCTGCAACAGATTGGCACTAAACTCCATCAGAGCCAACAATGCATAAAGATAGGTTTACTGGGAAATCTGGGGAAACAATACTCTCTTTCTCTGTTGATTGGGTGTGGAGAGGAAGTATGCCTGCAGTCCCAGGTCCATTAAGCAGCCTGAGAATGGAGCCAACCTGGAAGAAGTAGAGTTGAAACATGGATATGGGGACATAGCTCGAATCCTGGGTCAAGTCATGCCTGAAGCCTGACCTACCTCTGGCTTTTTTTATCTGGGTGAATCAATCATTTCCCTTTTAAGTCAATGTCTTGGGCTTTTTCTCACTCGCTACTAAAAATGTTCTAAGCTACACAATTATCATCAGCCATCGATGAACTCTGCCCTCCTTTCTCCTAGTTCTGTTGATGACAACAAGTCAACAAAAAGAGAGGTAAGAGTTCAGAATCTGCAGCCAAACAGCCTGGATTTGAACCCCTGACCCCAGCACCTGCCCTGAGGCACGTCACATCTTTGTACCTCTATCTCCTCACAACCAGGAATAAGGGGAGGACCTACCGCATAGGATTGTTGAAGACTTGTGAGGTAATTTATGCAAACACTGAGAACAGTGCAATGACATCACATACTATAAAAAATACTTACTGCTGTTACCGTGGTGATGTGTCCCCGCCCCCGCAGTCAAAGAAGACGCCCGCCTTTCAGCTATACCCTCCCTCCTCCTTCTCTGTCCTCCACAGCTCTCTCTTGTCCCCCATGTCCACCCCTCCTCCTACATTAATTGACATGAATTGTGGGGGGAAAATTATCTCATTACCTACAGCAGATTGGCTAGCTCACCCTGGCTGAGACAGACTTCTGGACCCTAGAGAGGTCATTATTAGCAACCAGAGGTACACACAAGTATGAACGATCAAAGGCCCAAAGCCCAAGGCTGCAATTGCCATCTATGGTCACTGAAAATCCTCTTCCAGAAAGTGGCAGGAGGACACCCCAGTACAAAGTCCAAGGTGCCCCTTTCATGCTACCAAAATGTAACCAGCATGAACTGCTCCACAAACCAGAGGCCCATCTTTGTTTTATTTTCTCAAATCATCTCTCAGGGCTCCATGAACCTTATTTGGCATGAAATCCTGCATGTCTTTCTAGACAATTCTACCCCAATCCACCACTGAATAGTCCACAAGCCCCAGGAGATTGGGGGTTGGAGTCTGGGGCACTGTCATGGCCTCTTTCCACCACACGAGGTCACTGTTGATGACAGATGAGCCCCGGCGACCGCTGGACCTAGTTCCCACACTGGCGGGCCTGGCCAAGTGTAACTAAGGATGCCAAGTGCAAGTGTAACTAAGGGTGCCTGCTTTTCGGGTCGGCTCTTTCAGTTCATGCCGTGCCATCTTCCAGGACATCAGCCAACCCCAGGCTCACCAAGTCAGATTCATTCTGCCACTCACCTCCTCAAGAACAGAATTGCCTTCCACCTTTTCCTTGATGTTACCATTCCAAAAAGCGTCACGGTCTGCCTCCCTTCCCTTCTGAGGGGGCCATCCTCGGTGGCTGCCAGGTGTAATGCCTTTAGAAGGGACATTAGCTGGGCTCGGTGGCTCAGCCTGTAATCCCGCGCCTTTGGGAGGCTGAGGTGAGAGGATTGCCTGAGTCCGCGGGTTCGAGACCCACCTGGGCAGGCGAGACCTCATCTCTACAATAAGTCAAAAAACTAGCCAGGCGTGGTAGCGCGCGCCTGTAGTTCCAGCTACTTGGAAGGCTGAGGCGGAAGGATCGCCGGAGCCCAGCAGGTCGAGGCTGCGGTGGCCGGGAGCGGCCACTGCACTCCAGTCTGGGCGACAGAGTGAGACTC